>PVKC010019084.1:0-19293 GCA_004027635.1 Crocidura indochinensis
TTTTTACCTAGAAATTCAGTAGATAAAGTTCATATCCCTTTCTTAAGAAGCTTAAGAATTCAGGTATACAACCAATTGATCTTTGATAAAATAGGGACAATAAATACAAAGTGGGGCAAGGAAAGCCTCTTCAACAATTGGTTTTGAGAAAACTGGTCAACTGCATGCAAAGACCTCTCTTTAACACCATGCACAAGGGTCAAATCAAAATGGATTAAAGTGGGGGCCGGGCGGTGGCGCTGGAGGTAAGGTGCCTGCCTTACGGCGCTCGCCTTGGACGGACCGCGGTTCGATCCCCCGTGCCCCATATGGTCCCCCAGGCCAGGGGCGACTTCTGAGCGCATAGCCAGGAGTAACCCCTGAGTGTCACTGGATGTGGCCCAAAAACCAAAAAAAAAAAAAAAAATGGATTAAAGTGAAAATTAAAGTTAAAATGGGGTGGGGAGGAAGGACACTTGGGATATTGGTCATGGGAATGTTGCACTGGTGAAGAATTTTATGTATACATATATTAAAAAATAAAAAAAAGAAAAGAAAGGATAAGGTCTCCTAATTCTTACCACAGGCTGTGGCTGTGTTCTTTACACTGACTGCATAGAAAAGAGGAGGTACAATAAATGCACCCCATATACATCTCAATCCAGGCCCTTTGCCTGGTCTGAATTGTGAATTGGGCGACAAAAAATGGATTAAAGATCTTGATATCAGACTGAAACCATAAGGTATGTAGAGGAAACCATAAGCAAAACATTCTGTGATATATTAAAGGAGGAAACACCACTGTCCAAGCAAGTAAAAGAAGGGCACATGAAAATATTCTCCACATCACTAATCTTTGGGGAGGTGCAAATCAAAACAATGAGGTATCATCTCATACTACAGAGACTAGCACAAATCACAAAAATAAAACAATCAGTGCTGGTATACATGCTGGGAGAAAGGGACTCTCATTTACTGCTGGTTGGAATGGTGTCTAGTCCAGACTTTCTGGAAAACAATTTTTTTCCTCAAAGAACTGGAATTGAGCTTTCTTATGATCTAGCAATATCACTCCTAGAGATATACCCTAAGGACACAAAACCACAATACAAAATGTCCTCTGCATTCCTATGTTCATTGCAGTGTTATTTATAATAGCCAGAATCTGGAAGCAACCCAGGTGTCCAACAACAAATGAGTGGCTAAAAAACTGTGATACATATACACAATGGAATACTATGTAGCCGTTAGGGAAAATGAAGTCATAAAATTTGCTTATAGATGGAAAGAGATTACTATGCTGAGTGAACTGTGTCAGAAAGAAAGGAATAAACATAGAATAATCTCACTCATTGTAGGATATAAGGGGGAAAAACAGTATGGAGATGATTTCCAGAGACAATAGAGAACAGGTTTAGAAAGACTAGTCCATAGTAGGGAGCTTGCCACAAAGAGCAAAGACTGTGGTTAGAGTAGAGAAGAGCCTACTATGAAAGTAACCTATATGGCACCATTTCATTAACAGTAGTGCAAACCACAGTGTTAAAAAAAGGAAAGGGAAAGAGAGACAGAAACAGAGAGACTGAGAGAATATGAAGCAAAATGTCTGCTGCAGTAACAGGTTGGGGAGGGTGGGTGTGAGGGAAGAGGATATCAAGGAAGATGAGAGGGAAACTGTGACATTGGTGATAGGAAATGTACACTGGTGAAGGTTGTGATATGTTGCATTACTGTAACTCAATCATGAACAACTTTATCTGAAAAAAAAAACTAGTATGAACAACCTTGTATCCACCGTGTTTAAATAAAAATAATTTTATAAAGAAAAAATAAAAGAAATTCAAGAATTAAGGCCATCATATAAAAGAGCTTTAGGGTGCACTTTAGAACTGGGTCCTAGTCTGTGTTGTCACTGCCTTGTCACTGTATGGATGTCCATGGTTAAGTCACTTCTCTCTTTGCAATTACCTGTATGTAGAAGACTCTTGAATCGTAGTATAACCTAGTATATCTGAATAATAGCAGGGATCTTTCTGCTCTCCTTAAATGGCTGGAAGCATGAGAGTCTCTTCTTCCAATACCATCTATCCTCTTCATTCATATCAGCTATTCCAGCTGAGGGCTGGGTGTGGATTGTTGGAAAAGACATATGGCATCCCAGTGCAGCTGAGATTCCAATCTCGAGAGGAAAGCATTGTTCATTCATCTGAACCGAGTGACATTCTTTATGCAAGAATAACTCTTGATTAAAGGGTGAGTTTTAATGGAAACTAATTAGGCAAACTCTTTAGCCTGGGTATAATGATCAAATGAGCTGTCACACCGTACCTGATACAATGATCTCACTCGCTACAAGATTTTATTCCTTAGCAATTACACTCCCACATGGCGCTGCGTGCCGTTATTGCCTGGAGCACACATGTCAAATTAAAGAGCAACTTATGCACCTGATATTTAATTATTGCCTAGTACTACAGACACCCGGGGAATGTCAAAGTGAGCAGTCCTGCTTGGGAGAAATGAAATCTGAAATCTTCTTCTGCAAGGGAAGAAAAAAAGGATAAAATATGTATAGGTTTCTATAGTTTCTTATTCACCCACCTTACAATTCACAGTTACAAAATCTGCTCTCCCTAACCTTGAATAATTTACCTTTCTTCACCCAGAAAAGTCAGCAGAAGGAGGATTGTAAGTAAAGGCCAGATGCCCTATTGGTACTTGTTTGCTTTTGTGATTGATGTGTTCTAACTCTGGTCAAAGTTGAGCTCTTGTGCAAGTTATTCTTTCCCTAACAGGCTCCAGCAGGTAAGAGGGTGCCTTGTAAGCCTCTCTAGCCCAAAGGGAAATGTTTGCCCTCCAGGCTGCACAGGAAGGAATTCCATCTTGCATTCTAGTAACAAATTTAAAAAGTTGACCAAATTCCTCCCCGGGTGCATCTTATCCAAAAGTTGGGAGTCGAGACCATTGGGATATTACAATCTTCTCTACTTTGGTTGGAGAGTACTATAATATGGAAAGCTTTTCTAGGGTACTAGAACCTTTTACCCACCCCCAAACTAATTAAACTAGCAACTGGCAAGGACTGGGAACTTTTTTCAAGACTTCTCGGGTTATTTTAATATTCATATCGGACTAAGAACCACTGATATGGAGAACAAACCACTAGGCTTAAACCTCTGTTTCCTGTTATGAGAGTTGCTCTGCCATCTATGTTCCAAGCCCTGAGTGTCTGCATATACTGCAGACGCATTAAATCAAACTTATCTCCAGAGTGGGGGGTTCAAGAAGAGAATCCTCTCATCTCAAGCCATCTGTGAACTCCAACTAAACAATTCTTAGAACCTCTTGGTCCCTTTTACTCCATATAAAAAATTCAATTATTTCTTTTCAGAACTGCACTGTCTAGTACAAAAATGCCTTAATATGAATGCTTTTGTATTTAGTGAACTGCACAGCTTGCAAAAAAACCCTCCAAACATCTGGCAGGAGGCCCAGCAGAGGTAAGACTGGAACCTCTAATGATGGCAACATGTAAACAAGTGTTTTGTTTCAACTGATAATCATTAACTCTAGTGTCAGCCTTGCCCCAGAGGACTGTTTCCTCAGCCTTATAAAGACCTCTGGGAAACAGCAGCTGGGATAGGGCCTGTGCATAGCCGGTGGGAAAAAGAAAAAGGTAGCAGGCCTGTAACCCACCAACTGAGGAATCAGCAGGTAACAGGAACAGCCTGTGCACAGGTGGCTCTTATAAAAGGGAGTGAAATTGGGATGTCCTGCCCATTTTTTAAGGAACTCTGCTTCAGAGCATAGTTTGACTCTCAGCTATTGCTATGCCTCTCATTAGTTGTGTAACCCTGGAAAGGAGCCTCAGTTTCTCTTTCTGTCAAAAGAGTTTCTATATTATAGGATATGTGTGAAGAGTATGTGAAAAAATATATGACAAATAGTCTTCTGTCACAGCACTGGCTGACAGAAAGCAGACAAAGGCCAGGGATATGGATCATTAGTTAGGAACTGCCATGTGATAAGTTCTAATTCTGATTGTCAACAATACACACACACACACACACACACACACACACACACACACACATCAATAATGAAAAATTTTTTTTTCCTTTTCAGCTATTTCTAGCCTGGCCCTACACCAAATGGATGCCCTCTTTCCTAATATAAAAAATGAAGGTTATTTGACCCCAGGATTACCAGACTAAAGTTTATGGCACCTGTTCTTATGAATACTTTAAGAAAAAATCCATAGAGAAACAGCTAGAGTTTTATTCTCTCTAATCATTTACTAATACCAGTGCTCAATATTTTTTTTCACTAGAACTTAAATCCACATATTAGTACATTCCATAGAAAGCAATTAGCAACTATGTCCAGGCATTATATACACTAAGATGATTTATTGGATTCTTTAGGTTGGCTTCCCCTAGAAAGCAGACATAATGACTGACAGCAGTGTGAGGGGATTAGTAAGGAATGTGTTTAGGTTTAACACCATGAAACTTATGAACATATTTGTGTATATCCTAGTGTATGTTGAAGTTCTAATTTTCAGAACGACTTACAGACATTCCTTATTTGACTTCACATTACTTTACTGTGCTTTGCATGCAAGGCCACTTCAACTAGACTCTTCACCAAGCCAAAGTAAAAAGACATTACATTTTAAAAGATTCAGATGAATGTTAATATTTTTAGAAATATTTTAATCAATGCGTATTTTGGGTTCTTTTTTTTTTGGCACATTGCATACTCCACACATTAGAGTGTATTGTAAGCAACTCTCTAGTTCATTGGAAAAATGTGACTCACTTTATAGTGACATTCCACAACATATATAATAAAATAGTCTTCAAATGATAGAGGCCAGGGCAAGAGAAATAGTACAGTTACAGGGCATTTGCCTTGCATGCAGCCAGTAGTTTGATTCTGGACGGATGGTGGTTAGAATCCTGGCATTCCATATGGCACCCCATACCTGCCAGGAGCGACTTCTGAGCGCAGAGCCAGGAGTAATCCCTGAGTGCCACAGGATGAGACCAAAAAAAAAAAAACAAAAAGCAAAAAACAAACAACCCCACAAAAATAAAAAACAAAACAAAACATAGAGGCCAGAGAGGTAGGTAAACACTACATGAAAAGCCTATATGATTCCTGAGGTCTGTAATGTGTCAGTAATAAATCCTGAGCACTGCAAAGTTTGGCCCCAAAATACTGAAAAAATGGTGACAGTTAAGTGTCATACTGAGATTGGATACCTTTTACATAAGAATGATGTCCCTGTTAGAGGAAGAAAAGACCCAGAGCAGCACTCTCTCTGCTGGAATATAGAGGAAGGGCCAACTGAGGTTATAGTTCAAAATATGGCTCTCTGTAGGACAGGAAGAGTGTTCTCACCAGAAACTACTCTGCCAATATCTTCATCTTGGGCTTCCAGCCTGGGAGAACACTCACACATACATATATATATTTACAAAACACACGCATATATATGTATAGATATATATCCACTAACTCAGTTAATGGATAACTAAGCTATGTGTAAAATTCATTCCGATTAGATACTGAAAATGAGTTTACATCAACCCTTTATTTAGTAGGTGGTAGACAAATAACCTCTCCCAATCTGTGGGCTACCTTTTACTTTTGGTCATCATTTCATTTGCAGTGCAGAGTTTCTTAGTTTGATATAGTCCCATTTGTTTATTTTTGTTTTAGTTTGCTTATCAGTGGATTCAAATCATTGAAGATATCTCTGGCTTCAATGACATGAATTGTTCTATCTATATTTTCCTCAGTATAACGTAAGGATTTGGGTCTGATATTGAGGTTTTTAATCCATTTTTATTCAATTTTTGTGAAAGATGTAAGAAAGAGATTTTCTATGGTATAGATAAACAAAGCTATACTGTACATGATCATCATCAAAGTGCCTTGACTCTCCCCACCACTGTCCTGTCACTGTTGATCCAATCTTCATAGCTTGATATCTTGCTTACTACCCATGAAAAATTGTTCTCTTCTATAAAACTTGTCACTTGACCTCTCCTAGTAGCTTAACAAATGAGATCAATTTCTGAGTAAACTCTGATAACACTTACACTGAGTCCTCTCATCTCATTTTCATACATGGAGTTTTCTGTCACTCATTCAACAAATGTGACTGTGGTCCCACTGTGTGCTGGATGATGTCTCTAAAAATATAGCAGTGAGAAAGGAAAATGAATTTCTTTCATGGCACTTATTATCTAGTGGGAAAAGTTCATAAGCATTTCTCTAAAGAAAGCAGAACAGGATAATGTGAAGGAAAGTGAATGAGGCAGAAACTGGTATGACAAGATAACTGGGGAAGTAGTCTATGAGATGATATTTGAATTGTGACCTGAATAACAAGAGGTCATTGTTCCTCAGAAAACCCGAAAGAGCTGCTTTTTAGACAGAGAGAGAAGTGAGTACAAAATTCTTGAGACAGGACTAAGTATCTTGGTGGCCTTCCGGACAGAATGCAGACCTATGTGGTTGGACCTGATGAGCATGAAGTAATATGGGAGGATATAAGGCTTATGAAGTAATCAATGGTAAACCAACTTGACCCCTAAAGACAAAAGTAACATAATGCATGTTTATTTCTAGCATAATTAGGAACTATTGGCAAGGTTTTTTTTTTAAGACATAATATTTAAGTATTTGACTGAGAAGTAACTAGGTGGTTGAACACCTGCTTCTCATGTATGAGGCCCTGGGTTCAATCTCTGGTAGCAAAAATAATTTTAATTGTGGTAAGCAGATAAATTTCATAAGTATTTAAAAGATTGCTCTGATTGTCAAGAAAAGGCAGCAAAACTGGATTCTGGGAGACTCCACTCATTCTCAGACCTGCCAAGTTGACTCCTATTTTAACCTTAATATTCCTTCTGAATAATATTTTCCTTTCCTTTCCATCTCCCATTACTGATGAAGGCCCCAAAACTTATCTGCTGCTGATAATCTCTTTGGTCACAGCCCAACTGGCTTTGCACTAGAAGGGGATCAGATGGGTATTTTTAGATACTCAAGTTTAGTATCTATGCTTTAACTTACCAATGACTCTCAAAAAAAAAGTAAAAGGCAAAATCTAAGAGCATAGAAAACACTTGACACTGATTATTAAATTTCTCCAATGCTCACTCAGTAAAGTGGGTTCTCCAAAAATGCTGACTAGATATAAAGACAGTTAGTGAGGTGCTCCTTGCCAGACTGAAATAGAAAGAGCCTCAGTGATAGAGGAATTTTGAAGATATGTTCTTATAAGCTACAGCCTGGCAAATAGTGCTTTATTTTAAATGTCCAACACTGACTGGAGTAGATAAACAGGACCCTCTTTGGATCAAGTGGGAGCCCCCCCCCATGACTGTTAGGCAGTTTCATTAATAGACTAATAGCACACATCTGAAAATGGATAATTTCTATTTTAACTACTCCCTCCCACCATAATGAGAGCACATAACTATGTTTTATATAAAGCCAATTATGCATTCTCAAAGAACCCATAAAGGGGCAGTGATTATAAATTGTGCTGGGAGTCTTTGCTATACCTGTCCTCAACCTGTCTAGCCACCTGGTCCACATCAGACCTGTGGGAAAGATGTTCATGACAAAAGATGGTTCAACTGGGAAGGAGAGAACTAAGAATGCAGGAATCTTGGCAGAGCAAGAAAAGTTTTGGTATCTGTCCATGTTCTCCAGCACCTTGATTCCTCCCTAGAAAAATTCAAGAGAGACTCAGAACTTCATGACATTTAATCTAGGAAAGACTCACTTTTAAAGCTCTTTTTACTTTCTTAATTCTTCTTTTTTATCTATAGAAACTTGTATGCTTATTAAAAAAAGAATATTTGAATCTGGTCTTATTGAATGCTCCTTTACTCAATCCTATCCTGAACCACACAGGATCTCTGGATCTTAGTTTCCTGATCCAAAAAATGAGAAAACACTCATCATTTTTTTATGAAATTGAGGTAACATTGGGTTTAGTTATTGTGAATGTGTCAGAAGTGCTTTCTCATACCTTTTCCAAAGTAAACCTCCAAATAATGCCCCTCATCAAAGGGCTGAACTAATTTCACTTTAGTAGGCATTCCACTTACTGTTTTCAATTCCTTTTTTTTTCTTTTTATTTTGGGCCACACTGATGATGCTCAGGGGTTACTCTTGGTTATGCTCTCAGAAATAGCTCCTGGTTTGGGGGACCATATGGGATACCAGGGGATTGAACCACAGTCTGTCCTAGGTCAGCCGTTATCAAGGCAAACGCCCTACTAGTGCACCATCCATGGCTCAGTCCCTATTTTGTCAGGATTTCTTTTAAAGATAAAATAAACCAGCATGTATTAAAATGTTCCTTTTGGGTACTTCCATTGTGTTAATTGAGATGGAGACAAAAGTCCAGGACTTAGGGAAAACATTAAGGAAGTAAGTGACAATTTTTGACATCACTATGATAAGTTTCAGGCCAATTTCATCTCAAACCTCTATTTCTGTCATTCCTTGGCAGCATCAGACCTTGGCTGTGATTGTACATGTTTTATTATTGCCACTGTGGGCCCTAGGAAGGCATAGTCAGAGTTGCCCTAGTGTTGATCGGTCCTTGGGGAACAGTTTAAATTCCTGGAGTGAGAAACAAGAGTGTTAGGGAAAGAACACAGGATAAATGATCAGAAATTTAGATTCTAGTCCCTGTCACCTGTTTACTAAGAGACCTAAACAAGATTATTGCCTCTAAGCTCAGTTCAGGAGAGGCAGAGAAGGACTGAGCTGGCAATGGGACAAGATATGAGCAACTAAGTACAAGGAAGAGAAATTAAGGTATTTCATGAAGAACTGTCACTCAGGCCATTGATTTTCAACCTTTGTACTAGTGTCTCAGAGAAGTACTATGTCTCTTTCTCTACAGACATGTGTTGAAAACACTGACTTACACTAAAGCAAAGGGGCTATGGGCCCCATTTTACCTGTTTGTTTTTTTGTTTTCCCTTGAGATGGCCTATCATGTTGATTTCATGCATAACCAAAAATTTAATGATTGACAGTGTTAAGAAACCAGTTATTTGTCCACCCCACTAGGGATCTGCTTTATACATACCTCAGTCTACATACCTTTGGCCTCAGATTTTTCCATCAAAAAAAGAAAGGGTGGGAGGTGTAGCTTGATTAAACAAATTTAATGGTTCTAACATCTTGGAAATTCCATATCCCCAAGCTTAACTATATCCAGAGCCATCGACTAATATCCTTGAGGCAAAGCTATTTCATTTAGGTCAAATGATTTCCCTGCAAGTAAACAGGAGAGAAACAAAAGCCCCCTTTTTCTAAAATACTAGGTCCAACACACACACACACACACACACACACACACACACACATACGCATGTGTACGCTCATAATGCTTATACAACCCACTCCCACCCCTGTAGTGCACAAAGGCACACTCACATACATAGAGGCACAAACACCTGGACTCTCTAAGCTGCTCGCTCCAGCCTCTCCCCCTTCCTACCTCCCCTGCTGAGAAGCTGAACTCCCTGACTGCCTCTATCACCTAACCTGATGGGCTGGTGCCACCCAATGGTCAGGATCAGAAATGCAGCCTTGCTTCCAAGAACCAAAGGGAAATAATTAGGAAGGATTCAGGGACTTGATTCTATCCTTCTACTTTTAACAAAGTTATTTTCAGTTAATCATTCCATAGCCTTTAGAACCCTCTAAACAAGGGTTATTTAAATGATACCCTTAGGTAATTTTCTAAAATTAACAGAGTTCCTTTAACATACTGAATAGCCTTGGAGTAGAGCCTTAAACTATTGGGTGTGTACTGTTGTTCTCAGCACCACTATGAAAGCCTTATATGTGATACTTCTTAGAATATCATAATCTCTCTCTCTCTCTTTTTTTTTGGTCACACCCCATGGCGCTCAGGGGTTACACCTATTTCTGCAATCAAAAAATTACTCCTGGAAGGCTGGGGTGCCGAGAATCTAACCTAAGTCCTTCTCCGGTTGGTCGCATGCAAAGCAAATGACCTACCACTGTGCTATCGCTCCGGCCCCAATATCTCTCTTTTTAGGAAATGTAATGAAATGGTCTTTATTTTGAGGAGGTGGGTCAATAATCAGCGTCGTGTGTCTAACTCTAACTCAGTAATCACTTTGTCATCTAAACCTCAATTCCACTGTTTGGAACTATTTCTAACCATTCATTCACTGATTAACATTGATTAGACACATACTATATACCTTGAAGATCTGTATTTAATCTTCACAAGACTTCAGCTAGCACCTGCCAGGGACCACCAGTATGAGGATTAAGAAAACAAATCAGGGTCGCAGAGAGAGCACAGCGGTAGAGCATTTACCTTGCACGAGCTGGCCTGAGATTGACCTGGATTTGATTCCTAGCTTCCCATAAGACCCCCAAGCCTTCCAAGAATAATTTCTGACTGCAGAACCAGAAGTAACCCCTGAGCATCACCAGATGTGGCCCAAACCTCCCCAAAGAAAAACAAGCAGCAACAACAAAATACACACACAAGACAGAAAAGAAAGAAAAGCATGGGGCCAGGGGACTCTGTCTCATAACTGAGAGCTTTGACTGTTCTCTATGTACAATATTTATTGTTCAGGGTCAGTCAATATGGGAGGAAGGGCAAGCATTAACAGGCAAATACCTATCTAATGCTAGTCAAACTAAAATGGGCCTTTACATCTAAAAAAGAGATGTATATGAAAGAAGAAGCTATTATAAATTTTCTGTGCATTGTCTTCCTCCCAGAAAGCTGGCAGGACAAAAAAGTGAATATAGTAAAGGGCCCCACTACCTTCGCACTCCCAGAGGGGTGCCAGCATTTGGTAATTTAGAAATCAAAAGTCCTTAATCACCTTTTTCCTCACCTCTCCTAGCAGTATCAACTCTTCAGTTAAGCTTAATTATTTCTTGGATGTCTTCATATCCAAAAAACACCATATCCAACAAGACAAAAATCTTTATATCTAACAAAACAAAAATCTCTCCATAAGAATGTACTAGTATCTGCTAATATTCTCCTTGGATCCTGATCTTATGACCCTTGTGATTCTTCTTTGCTAAATAGGACAAGGACCTGAGGAGAAGCCAAGGGAAGGCAAGCAAATAAGCTGGACCTCATCAGGATGAGGCAGACAGCTAGGAACAACAGGCTCATGACAGTGTCTTTTAACAAAAATTCCCTGATCCATACTCTGCTGTCTAAAACTGGTAAGCCTACAACTACCTCAAGTTTGTTCAAGGTCTTGATCCATTAGAGAAGAAAGTAGAAGTGATAATGATGATCAGATTTCAGAGAAAGTATTCTTTGTGTCACAACAGAGGTGTAACCATATGGGAGAATCCAGAACCAGAGGAATGTCTAGAGCTGGCAAATGAAGTAAGTAATAAAACTTTAATAGCCACTACAATTGTTTCCACAGTTCTTAATTCTGACATTTATAACCTATAAACATATAACCTAAAACATCCTGCCTTTCTTTATTTATATACTCATAATCACACTACTTCTTAACTGTTCACTATGCCCCAAACACCTTGCAGTTCTTAACATTTGGCATTTTTCTTATTAATTCACAGCCAAACCAATGAATAATAGACTAATAGACTATTATTAATAGATGAATATAATCTAATATTAATTAGATTAATACATGAATAGAATAATGAAATAATAGAATGTCAAGGATGGCAGATGGATGTGAAGATATGAAAAGATGAAAGTATCAATGGAGAAGGGATGAAAGCATCATCTAGTAAAATCTTAAGTTTTTGATAATTTGATTGTTTTATGGTCATGTCTGGCAGTGCTAAGGGCTTACTTCTAGCTCTATTCTCAGGGCTAAATCACTTCTCAAAGGATCAGACGACATGTAGGGTACAGGGAACTAAACCTTGGTCAGTGGCATGCAAGGCAAGCACTCTACTCACTATACTATCTCTCTGACTTCACAAAATCTTAATTTCCACACTCACTTGTCCTTAAATTCTGTTTCTAATTTCCTTACATATATTCCATAGTAATACTAAAATGATAATATAAATTTAGAGAGATAGAATAGTGGGTAAATCACTGTCTTGCACTTACCCAGCCTTTTTTCAACCCCTTGGACTTAATATGGATCCCGGAGTTCTCCCAGAATGATCCTTGATCACAAAATTTAGAGTACTTTCTGAGCACTGCTGGTATGGCCCCAAAACCAAAAATTAAAAGCACAACAATAGAAGTGGCTATAAGTAAAATGAAACATTTGTTGTTGTTTAAAAAAAAACTTAAGACGTTCTCTTCCCTGAGTAAAAACATTTGAATATTTTCCTATTATTAATGGATAAATCAAAACCAGTTATCATATCAAGATCAGTTATTCTATAATATTTACTAAATGAGCCTTAGTCTATCATAGAAGCCTCTTGTAAAAAAAAAAAGAAGGCTATTAATTGTAGAAGCACCCACATATAAACCTTAAACTCTATCAACCCCTGCATGAAAAATACATGATTTCATCTCTAGTACATTTTTGTGCTATTCTCATATAATATCTCTTTCCTTCTAGTACCAGAATTTGTAATATTTTAACCAACTGTCAAAACCCAGTTCAAAAGTCACTTCCATAAAATCTTCCCTAGTTGTTCTGATGATATTGCTATTCATAGGACACATAGTTCTTCAGGTTTGGGTAATCTCTGGACCATAGATCTGAATATCTGACACAAAGAAAATGCTTAGTTGAATTTTGGTGTGCAGCTATTCTTATTACTATACCTTATTCTGGTATAGTCCCTCAATATGAGGGCACAGTTATATTTCATTCTAAAACCACTTACCTTGCTTTCTAAGCCATTTCAAGCTGCAGAATTATAGAATGCACCTTAAGAGTCACTGCTGTAGGGCAAGAAAAGTGTGGAGTCCTAGAGTTGAAAATAAAGTGTAAGCAAAGACGAGAGAGAGCCCAGAAGAAAGAAGTAGGTTCCATTGGTAGAAATTTTAGGAGTCAATTTTGATTGAACAGCATAGTGTTCATCTTAAGAATTATTTATACAAAATAGATAAAGCTGCTACAGGAAGCTATGATTCTTCTTGTCCTGCAGGGATATAATCATGGCTACAGCTAACCACAGAGGACAAAATGAGAATATAAGACAGAACTACTTGCTCTTGTCCTCTCTTTTTTCCCCTTCAAACTGATCACTCCAAGTTAAGTCACCATGGATTTCTAAGGGAAGGAATGTACTCCCAGTGGCCAACATGAGGCCACCTGTATCTTGGTAGACTGTTCTCATATACACTGACTTCTCATACAAACTCACCAAAGTTCAGATGAGACTGAAGTTCAAATTTCAACAGTAATTGGGGATGACACTACACTTAGGTTTTCTCCTTTCTTTTTTCACTTCTCTACTACCAGTGTTTCCTAGAATCACATTTTAAATTACTGACTATATTTAATCTTAATTTTGAAGTGTGCTCTTGGAAATACAACTCATCTTCATGTTGAGGAGCTAAAACATAGTCTGTGATTACTAAGCACTGAAAAAGAAATGCAATTTAGTGATTTCTGGAAAGAGAAGAAAGGAAAAAAACCACTCTATACTCACTTTAGGTAAAAAAAAAAAAGATTAGTAAAAGGTACTCTTAGTATTGCATTGTAACAGAGCTTTCTGTGATTCCATTCATTGAGTGTCATGAGTTACACTGTGATCACTGTCTTTACAAATTTTCTCAAACCTCATATGAAATAAAAAGAAAATTATGGCTAATTACTCTTCTTAGGTTGGCTGGTCTGGGCTGACAACTCTGAGGACTTCTTGGAGTAGAGAAGGGTAGATTACCCTTTCTGTCTGATGGCATAGCAACTGACAGTTATATCCAATACCCTTCAATAGAAATGGCCTAGCTACACCACTGAACTCAAATAATATAAGCAGTTGAACCTTATTAGGTGGGACCAGACTATGGTCTAAACTCTCTGGGGGTATGGGCTGGAGAGATAGCACAGTGGGTAGGGCATTCCTCTTGCATGCACCAACAACTAACCAACACTGAACTGGTTTGATTCCTGTCATCCCATATGGTTCCCTGAGCCTGCTAGGAGTGACTTCTAAACACAGAACTAGGAGTAACCCTTGAGTGCTGCCAAGTGCTGCCCAAATGCAAAAAAACAAAACTCTGAGATATTCTCAGAATGGAGGCAGACAAAGTCCCCAACATTCCCTAGTTCCCTAGGAAAACCCAGCAGCCTCTGTCCACATTTGCCATCTTCCCAGCAGATAAATGGCCTAGTTTCTCTACTAAACTTCAAAAGAAAATGATGACCCTGACTCTTTCCAATGATCTGAGCTGAAAACCACTGGGCCTTCTCACAGTGGGGTAGGCAGATTCCTTCCACTTTCTTCCTAAAGGCACAGCATCTCAAAAGTCATACATAATACTCTCCACAAGAAATACCCCAGCTCTATAATTTAACTTTATCAAACTGCCAATCCAATCCATCAAATTGTTCTCGATCTATAGGTGTATATCAGTAGCAGTGTCAGCACAATAGGATCACAGGAAATCTAAGGAGAAAGTTGCATAGAAGACGCCAAGCATAGTGAGCTTAAACATTAACACTGAAGGCTCAAGTAGCACCACCAGTGCAAAAAATCCTTAAAAAATGACTTTCCTAACACTGGTATTAAAGAACTATGATGATTATTACAATTGACAGTTATTTAAGTTTTGATAATTTTATTTACCTTTGTTTTGTATTTTTAGCTATTACAAGCAATATTAAATAAATTATTTTGTGCTGCCAAAGCACTAGGCTTGAGGTGAGTGAGAAACAATGGTGGAGGAGGTGTTACACCAGTTGCAGGATTCGTATTGGAACACTGAGTACTAGAAACAACTATTATTAACAATGCCATAAACCATGGTGTTTATATAAAATAATTTTAAAAATTAGAAAGATATGGGTATACTGATGCTGGCTCTCTAAAAAGATATTTCTGTATCCTCGTGCCCAGGACTTTTGACCTCATTGGTCAAAAGAATCATTGCTGATATAAATGAATATTCTTAAGACTATGGGTTATCCATATGAACCCTAAATTTAATAAAGAAGGTTCTTATAGGAAAGAAACTAGAAAATACAGGAGAATGTTTTATGTTGGTGGCAGCAGATATTGGAGAATACTGTCATCAACCAAGGAATGCCTGGGCCTCAGAAACTGAAATATATGAGAAAGGATGATCCCTTAGAGCACAAGAGGATGCTTGATCCTCCAGCATCTTGATTTTTAGATTTCTGGTTCCTTGAGAATTGTAAGGATGTATTCTTTCACTGTTTCAAAACACTAGATCTGTTGTAATTTCTCACCACAACCCAGTGATGCTAATACAAAGTTATTATTGTCCTAATTCTTTTTACAACTACTAAAACCAAGTAGCAGAAAATGAATCTATCTGATAAGAATATGACAAAGAATGACTGTGAGTCACAGTCTAAATATATAGTGACCTCTTTCATCTATCACACTGAGGGAATTAAGTTTTTTCACATAGAATCACATTAATTTTTTCAGTCTAACTAAATTTTCATTTTTGTTTTGAGTGCTATGCACTGACACTTATAAGATAATCAGTGTATAGAGATTGCATATTACAGGGAATATGGGGTTAAGGGGCAGTAGTAATACACCATAGTTATTTTCTTGGTATATTATGAGATTATGACTCCTGTAATCTGGGATACATTACATATGTCTAGAATCTCCTTAAGAATTAGTGTCAAAAGGTGAGAGGAATAAAAGGAGGAGAAATAAAGAGAGAGAATGAAAGAGGGAAAATGAGAGAGAGAGAGAGCGAGAGAGAGAGAAGTAAAATGCCAAGAGGCAGGCCAGAAGGAGAGCGGGAGGAAAACTTGGGACACTGGGTGGCAAGAAACATACACTGTTGAAAGGTGGCATATATTGTATTGCTAAAACTCAATCATGACAAATTTTATAACTATGGTGCGTAAGTAAAGTAAGTATTATTATTATTTTAAGTGTCCTACAACATCGAGTACCCTGCCCCCATGCTAACTAGCTTTATGATTTCAATCATTGTCACACCCAAGTGTATCAACTAACATCTGTAATGCAGAGAAAAAAAATAATAAGCCTAGGGATTAGAGTATGTGGGGCATTTGCCTTGCAAGCAGGCCAACCAGGGTTAGATCCCAGAATACAGTATGTTTCCCCTTGCCTGAGAATTACCTGGTGCGACTCCTCATCACCACCACCAAAAAACAAACAAACAAACACAACAATTATTTAAAAAAAAAGAAAAAGAAAAAAAGAATAAGCCTGTCTGATAAACTTTACAGGTTCGTCTCAGCTGATGGGAAAAATAGATTTGTGCTGTGAGTTAATGTAGTCTGAATTGAAAATCTGCCAGTTTCATCAGGATAGATTCTTTAATTAAAGTGCTAATTTTGCCAGAGATTTGGTTCACTCTTTTTCTCCAGAAGTGTTTTCTGTGTCTTTTCTTTCACCACTTTGTCATTTATTCTATTTTAGACTCAAGGTGTCCTTTAACTGTGCTTGAAATTATTTTCTGTCCTCTAAGTCAACATTAACTAGAAAAGTGGCTTCTCAAACAGTATTTCATTGCTTAACTGTTAGTTCTTCTCACACTGCCTACAAGATGCAGATATTCAGCATTTTGGTGCAATACGTACGATTTTGTGTGAATAGCTCTGATTTATGCATTGTACAATATGAATGAGTAAGACTTGGCTCCTTTTTGGGTACTGTCTTCAGAAAAAAGATAAAATTAATGGGAGAAACCAGTAACACCATGTATTAGTAGCCTGTAAAATACCAATCAACTCTAAACAAAGGGGTTCCCCCAACTTCCTTTTTCCCTAAACCTCTTTAGGATTTGTAAGAAAACCCTAAAAAAATCCTATAAAAGTATATAAAAGCCCATCTAGAGTACCCTATCTTTCCCCTCCTGGTATGGGGAATTGGTTTAAATAAAGAAAAAAGTTCTGGCTTTCGGCTGGGTCAGAGGGAGCACGAAGCAGAGAGGCCACTATGCGAAAAGCAGACTGACTAGGATAACATTTTCCTGACTACTTGGTGTATTATTTTTCTGCTGCTACCCTGCTTCATCAGACCTGTTCACCTAAGGGGTTAAAAACATTGCATTTGGGGCAATCGCACAGCTAGTGGATTTTATTTTACAGTAATCCATTCACTGAGTAGCCTTAGGAAAGTATGCTGGTAAAAAATAACAAAGTTCTCATCTTTGTTCTTGGTATGCAAATGCTTTCTATTGGCTGAACATGGATTCTTTGTCTAAAATCTAACATCTACGCATAAGATATTTTTATTAGTGAGTAATATTTGTTTAACTACAACCATTTTTCCTAAAGTATTTCTCTAAACATTTTAGATTCAGCTATCTCTGAACAGATAGACTGCACTCATGGAAAACTGAATAAAAGGAAGAAATAAGTAGTTAACAATGGTAAATGTTTCATTCAACAGCATATGTTTAGTGTGTGGATGTGTAAATGGTATTACAGTTTGCTTTCTGAAATAGGATTTGAACTAAAATACTTTCAAAACTCCTTAAAAAGGGTCCCAATATCCAGGAATTTTACAACTGGAGCATTTTGAAAACCATTAAAACAAAGCAAAATGAATAAGTCCTCCAAAAACTTATAAATAAGATGCTATGGAGGTTACAGAAATCCTCTGTGTGATGAATGAATGGATAAGGATTAGCTCTGTTTTTTTTTTATCTTCACAGTAAGATGTATTGGAAAGGGGTCAGTGAAATAAACCAAAGTGATGTACTGAATAGTACACACAAGAACATCCCATTAGAAACACAACTTGAATTAAATCATGAGAACACTTCATATAATCCCAAAGTGAGGGAAACTCTAAGAAAATAACACATTGGAAAAAAGTTAATATTTTCTCTTCAGGGGAGCTGGAGAGATGGCATTGAAGTAGTGTGTTTGCCTTGCATGCAGAAGGACTGTTGTTAGAATCCTGGCATCCTATATGGTCCCCCAAGCCTGCCAGGAACAATTTCTGAGCTTAGAGCCAGGAATAGCCCCTTTGTGCAGCCAGGTGTAACCCAAAAACACTTTTTTTTCTCTTCAAACTAAGGAGATTTTAAGACTTTTTTTTTGGTAAAGTTCATTCTTTTTTTTTTTTTTGAACATATGTACTTAGTTATTATTTAATGCTTAATAGGTAACCCAGGGTGCTTTTTAAAATGCTACCATGGGACACCCCTGTCAGTTAATATTTCTTGAACATTTCTCAATGGTATTTTTATCCCTGTTTTAAATAATATCTTTATTTAATCATTATGATTACAAACATGTTTATAATTGGGTTTCAGTTATAAAAAGGAATACCCTCTTCACCAGTGCAATCTACCCACCACCAATGTCTCCCATATTCCTCCCCATCCCCTGCTGTAATTCAAAACAGGCATTCTATTTCTCTCACTCACTACCATTGTCATGATAGTGTAGTTATTTCTCTAACTAAACTTACCATTCTTAGTGTTAAGCTTCATATCATGGGTCAGTACTTCCAGCCCTCATATTATATATATAGATAATAGATAATATTTATTACCTCTGGGTGTTATTACAATAATGTCTTTTATTTTTCTTAAAAACCCACAGATGAGTGAGACAATTCTGTGTCTATCTCTTTCCCTCTGACTTATTTCACTAAGCATAATAGTTTCTATGTCCATCCATGTATAGGAAAAATTCATGACTTAATTTTTCCTAACATCTACATAGTATTCCATTGTGTATCTGTACATAGTTTCTTTAGCCATTGATCTATTGTAGAGCACATTGGTTGTTTCCAGATTCTGGCTATTGTAAATAGCAGTGCAATGAATATAGGCATTTTTGTATTGTGTTTTCGTGTTCCTAGGGTATTTGTTAGGAATGGCATATAGGAGCTCAATTTCCAGGGTGTTTTTTTTTTTTTTTTTAGGAATCTCCATATTGTTTTCCATAAAGGCTGGACTAGACGGCATTACCACCAGAAGTGAATGAGAGTTCCTCTCTCTCTCCACATCCCTGTCAACATTGATTGTAGTTGTTCTTTGTGATGTGTGCCAGTCTCTGTGGTGTGAGATGGTACCTCAATGTTGTTTTTATTTGCATCTCCCTGGTTATTAGTGACGTGAGCATTTTTATGTGCCTTTTGACCATTTGTATTTCTTCTTTTTTTTTT
>PVKC010019085.1:8738-20392 GCA_004027635.1 Crocidura indochinensis
AGAGAGAGAGAGAAGGAAGAAGGTAGGAAAGAGGGAGTGAGTGGGTCAGAGGGAGGGAGGAGGGAAGGAGAGAGGAAATGGGAGGGAAAGAGGGAGAGAGAATCACCAGCTAGAGTGCTGGGAGGAGGTAGAGGCCTGTAGCTCCAGTTCCAGAGACAGAAGAGGAGAGGGAGAGAGAAAGGAGAGAGAGAGAGAGGAGAGAGATGGAACAGCAAATTGCATCTTGCTGATGTTATATATCAGGCCTGACTGAGGGCAGGCCTGGGCCTGTGGACACTGGCAGGTCAGTAGGCTCTGATCCAGTATTAACCTGCCACCATCACTCCCCCGCCCCCTCCAAGTGCCAGGCTTTGCCTTTTTATACTTTGGACAATTGTTCATTATGGGAGGCATTCCCAGTTGAGGGATTGTGTCCCAGTCCAATTGCCATTACAGGGGGGCATCATCACTCCTTAAAGTTTCATTCACTAATTCCCTTAAATACATCAATAGAGCAGTACAACCAGAAGTTGGCTGAGCATTTGTGCTCCGAATGTGACACTGAGAGCACCATTCACAGCACAAGTGCTGAGAGAAGACATGGTGAGCACCCCAACCCAATCCATGCATCCCCCAGTCGCCACAAGGATTACACTGAAAGGGGATGGAGAGAAGCCTTACAGACCTGAACAGAATCAGGTCCTCTCCCAAAATATCTTTAATTGGATCATAACTAAATCTAAATATAACTACAAAACACCAACATATTTTGTCTTTTTTGTATTGTGGTTTATGGACCACATCTGGACCACCTCTGGCTCTGTACTCAGGGGTCATTTCTGGCTGTGCTTGGTAGGACATATGGTATGTTGGGGATCAAACCTGGGTCAGTCGCATGCAAGGCAAACGCTGCACCTGCTATGCTATTGCTCTGGGCCCAACATATATTTTTTCTTTAGGTCTCTTTTAGCTGGTATTCTTTGGGCATGTAGGATTTGATTGCCTGCAGTCTTTAACTTTGGGAGTTTCTCTGTGATGATGTCTTTGTTGATTTTTCCTGTGGATCCCCTTTCTGGGCCTCTGGGACTCCAATGATTCTTATGTTGTTTCTGTTGTGTTTATCAAAGACTTCTATTTTCATCTGTTCACATTCTTTGAGTACTTTTTCCATTGTATGATCATTTGCCTTAAGGTTCTTTTCCAGTCTCTTCTGCTGTATGGAATTGTTCTGCATTTGATCTTCCAGTTCACTGATTCTGTCCTCGGCTGTTGTTACCCTGCTGGAGAGGCTGTCCATTGAGTGTTTCAGTTGAGCTATCTGTTATTTCAGTTTGGATTTTTCTAATTTTTGTCTTTGTATTCTGTTTAGCTAGAGCTAAATTTTCTTTGATTTCCATGAGAATTCTCCATATTTCTATTCTAAACTATCATCTTCATTCTCTGTGCATGGTGTTTGTCTGTGAAGTTTCCCCATTGTCACACTTGTAGTGTGATTCTTTTCTGCATGTTATTGTGGGGTTCATTCGTTAGAAAGAGCGCAAGGGGACAGAGAGATAGCTTGGAGGTAAAGTGTTTGCCTTGCATGCAGAAGGACAGTGGTTCGAATCCCAGCATCCCATATGGTCCCCCGAGCCTGCCAGGAGTAATTTCTGAGGGTAGAGCCAGGATTAACCCCTGAGCGCTGCCAGGTGTGACCCAAAAATCAAAAAATCAAAAAAAAAAAAAAAAAAAAAAGAAAAAAAAAAAAAAAAAAAAAAAAAAAAAAAAAAAAAAGAAAGAAAAAGAAAAGAAATAAGAAAAAAAAAAAAGAAAGTGCAAGGCCTCGAAGCGAAGCAGAACGGCAGTGCTCTTCTGGAGCCTCTAGGAGAGTGATTTTTCTGGGCCCTTCTCTGCCCACTCAGCAGAGGTTCAGGATACAGGACAGTAGAGAAACACACAAAGGCAACACTCACAGTCTCTCCCACTTGGAAATCACACAGCAGGGGCAGATTTCTCCAGCCTGACGTCACAGACATAGGACCTGCCTTTCGGCAATTTACTGCTGATAGCTGGTTTTCTCTCTAGGACACAGTCTTCCTTGGCTTTCCAGCCTGCCTGGGCAACTCTAGGAAAGAGATTTTGCTGGGCCCTTTTCGGCCCACTCAGGAGAGGTTCAGGACACAGGGCAGTAGAGAAACACGCACAGGCAACACTCACAGTCTCCCCCCTCCAACATATATTTTTTTTATAGATTTTTTTTCTCTCAGAGTGAAGTAGTAGTGATCTTGTGGTCCCTGAATTTCAGTTACTATTTTCCTAAATGTAGTATTGTCTATTTTCAAGAGTATGTTACTCAATTTTATAGCATATTATACAGCTTTACTTATCATCAAATGCTACTTTTTATTAAAAGTATCTAATTTTTACATCTAAACTTAAATTCATGTTGAATTTTTGTTTTAAATTTTGTATAATTATCTAGACTTTTAAGATTAAGGTAAACTATTTCAGTAGCTTATGACTTACATATTTGTTTAACATTTAAATATATATTTTAGTGAGTCTTTTCAGATACTTGGTATTAAACTTCCAAAAATACATTGTTAAAACTACTCAGTTTTATTTATTTTAAATAATTTATTTATAAATATTTTAAAATATTTTAAAATGTTCATAAATAATATATTTTATATATTTATAATAAATATTATTTCTAAATATTTTATAAAATAAAATTCTAATTTAATATAATATTTTATTTATAAATATTCAATAATTTATTTATAAATATTTTAAATATTTAGTGATTTATTTATAAATATTTTAGATATTTAATAATTCATGTATAAATATTTATAAATAATACTTATTTATATATTTATTTATAAAATTTTAATTTATTGGTTTTGTGATCACCATCCAGCAATGATCAAGGCTTACTCCTGGCTCTGTGTTCAGGGATCACTCCTAACAATGCTCAGAGTGATGCAGAAGATTGAGCCTAAATTGGCACAAGTAAGAAAAGGCCCATTGTAAAATAGAGATCCGACTCTCAAAAACGCTGTTAAGTGAGTGAAATCCTTTTGCAGGTTGGAACTGGACTAAGAGGTCTGTTATATATGAGTCGCCTGCTGGCTTAGGAACCCTCTCTGCTCTTCCTACACTTGGTTTGATTGCTCTTCCAGGTACCTGCGAAGCACCCCAACACTACGTAGGCTTGGCTAAAATGTATCTACGGTCCCACTTGTTCGGAGTAGAACCAGGTACTTACCCAAATTCTGTCTGTTGGAAACAATTAAGGCATTCTCACTCATCCCTCATGTGCTCTTGGTATCAGAGACACTGTTCTAGAACTTGGCTAAGAGGGTTGACTGGTGGGGAGGTCATAACTGAGTGATTGTCATAGCTGGGCCTGCATGATCTCGTGAGGTACCATGGCAACAATGACGGATGTTCATGGCTATCTGTTATCTCTGCACCTGGGTGGGCCAGGAGTAGTTTGGAGGCTCCTATCATTTTGCATCATAGCTTTGGAGCTGACCTCACATGAGTGGGTGAATGAGCTATTAATGACTGTGCTACGTGTGCTCTCAAACAGCCAGCACTCATCAATGACAGTGATAGACAAATTCTCTCTAGGCCAGGATCACGGAGGATCCTCTTTGGGGGTAGGGCTCCATACCTTCCCTATGAATAGAAATGACCTGGCTTCTCATTTGGACTCATTCTTATTCAATTCCAGCCATCATTTTGTGTGACATTTCTAACAAGGTGCTTCAGTTTTTAGTTTTCTTTTTTCTTTTCTTTTCTTTTTTTGTTTTTTTGTTTTTGGGCCACACCCGGTGACTCTCAGGCATTACTCCTGGCTATATGCTCAGAAATCACAAGACTGACACCTTACCCCTTGTGCCACCACTCCGGCCCCGTTTTTCATTTTCTGTTGAGAGAGACCTGAATATCCATGAGACCCAAGACTCAGAAATCAGGACTTGTGACTTCTTGGTTTGTGAATTCCCAGACCAGGAGACACACACAAGCTGTTGGATTTACTGTGGACCCCTGGGAAACATCTGTGATTTAAAGATTGTTTTCAGCACCTATGGTATTTACTATTTTTTTGTGATTCTTGTATATTCAAGAGTTCATATTACAGGTATGTTCTTTTCATTCAGATTGAACTTGCTGGAATTCTCAAACTGAACTCTTTAAAAAAGTATATTCCTAATATTTCTGCAATTCTTTTGGGATTACATGGATTGCAGACAACATTCAGCAGGAAATTGTGTGTGTGTGTGTGTGTGTGTGTGTGTTAAATGTTCTATTTTGACTTTTAGTCTTCCTCCACCAGCAAACATAAATTGTGTCTCTCAGAAGTGGTCAAGAGAACATCTTGTTAAGATGGAACATAGATTATTTTTTTTTAATTTCTTTTTTATTTTTTGGTTTTTGGGTCACACCCGGCAGTGCTCAGGGGTTACTCCTGGCAGGCACTGGGGGGGGGGGAAACCATATAGGGCACCGGGATTCGAATCGATGACCTTTTGCATGAAAGGCAAACGCCTTACCTCCATGCTATCTCCCGGGCCCCGGAACATAGATTCTTAAGAACAATGACTAAGGCAGGAGTCATGTGGGTGGGCAAAGGTATGTGCACATATGGGTCCCTTGATTCAATGGAATCTAGAAAGATCATGTTTTGGGTCATGACCTCCCATGGACATTGCTCTGCTTTGACCCATGTCTGTTCACCTTTCTTGCAGGCAGTAGGAACAGAGGACATATGCACTACAACTAAAGGTCTAAAAAGACACATAATTTCTAACATGTCTCCTGCTGAATGGCTGAAGTCTACTGAGAATTGAGGCTCTAGGAGGAGTTATCAAGATGTGACAATAGTGTGGTAATAATTCAAGAACAGGCAGCAAATGTTGGTACAACATGAAAGTATATATATATTTCAAATTCTACTTCTCTCTCTAATTTTGAGAGCTTTGGCAACAAGTAGAAAAACCTGATTTAGTCAGTCACAACTGAGCAAAATGTTTCCTGGCACCATAAAAAGACCTTGGGATTTGATAATGAGCATGTCCAGAGTCTATAGTTGTTACCATGATAGTAAGCTTCAGGAGTGAAGAGACCCTGAATCTCTTAGGCCAAGGGAATTCCCTTTCTAATATCCCTGATACTTACTGTGCCTATACAAAAAACAAACAAAAAACCTTGCCACACTAGCCCTCCTCCTGTTTCTTTCCCTTTCTTTTTCTTTTTTCTTTATTATTATTTTGTTGTTTTTTTATTGTTGCTGTTGTGTTCTTTTTGCCATTGCTGGGTTTTTTTGTTTGTTTTGTTCTGTTTTCCTTAATGTCCATTTCTTCCCTATCATTATTAGTGTATAAAAAGGCCATTGATTTCTGTGTGCTAATTTTGTAGCCTGTCATATTGCTATGTGCATCTATTGTTTCTAGAAGCTTTTCAGTAGAGTCTTTAGGGTTTTCTAAGTATAGTATCATGTCATCTGCAAACAGTGAGAGCTTGGCTTCTTCCTTTCCTATCTGGATTCCCTTGATATCTTTTTCTTGCCTAATCTCTATAGCAAGTACTTCTAGTACTATGTTGAACAGGAGTGGTGAGAGCAGACAGCCTTGTCTTGTACCAGAATTTAGAGGGAAGGCTTTTAGTTTTTCTCCATTGAGTATAATATTTGTCATTGGCTTGTGGTAAGATGGTCTTGAGTAGATTGAGAAAGGTTTCTTTCAATTTTCCAATGGAACCACAAAACTTGAATTGTCTTATTCTGCTTCATAAATTGAGGGAGAAAGTGGATACTAGGAGCAAACAGTCACTTGAAATTTGAGTGGAAATAAAAAATGATCAGACTTAAACACCAAACCCAAAGACAACGACAACAGAATCAAGACGGGATCCCAATCTAAAACAAGCTATACACAAAGGGAACCTGTTTTACTAGCATTCCCAGTGGAAAAGTGGGAAGATATATGCATGCTGGGAACAGGAGTGAAGGGAGGGCAACACTTGTGGTGGGAATGGCCCTGATTCACTGTCACTATGTACCGTAAATATAATGGGAAAAACTTGTAATTCATATTGGTCACAATAAAAATTATATATAAAGCAGAACCAGAGACATCTGTGTCAAAGTTGTCTATGCAGCAGGATCTCCATTACTATTAATTTATTTCTTTTCATTTTTCTCTAAGTTTGATGAGGAGGGAAAAAAATGAATTCCTGGCTAGAAACAGTTTTTAGAATTTGCATAATCTTTCCATAACTGTGAAGATTTCTTCTGGGCATCCTATTTTCCTCCTGCACCCCACTTTTTCCTGCTCCCCGTAAGTGCGTGCAGGCCATTTCTATGCTTATTCTTTCCAGTCCTGTGCTGGTAAATGCCTCCCCTGATGTTGGTCAAAGTGTTACCCTCCATTGCTGACATCTGACAAAGATGGTCTTTATTAAAAATGTTGCATATTGGCTAAGAATGTACTAGCTGGTCCCTTGCAGGCATGAACAAATTTATTGCACATTAGTTGTTTCAACATAAAGGTAAATGGAATTATTAAAATTTAGATCAATAAGGGTCACTTTTTAATAATTATATCTCTCAATGGTGTTACTAAAGTCAGTGTCTGAGGATTTACTAGACTGTGGTTTGTTCTAGTTGAGCCTTCTGTATTACTATCCAGGCTCACAAAGTGGTATTTCATGTAATTTTCTTTTTCTTATTTTATTAATTGTTTTCTTTAAATACCACAGTGACAAATTTTTTTCTTGTTGGGCTTCAGTCATACAATATATACCACCCTTCACCATCCACCCTTTTGGATACTGATGTCTCCCCTTTCCCCTACCCCCCACCCTTCTGTCTCTGGGGCAGACAATTTGCTTCTCTCTCTTTCTCTCCTCTTTTTCTCTCCTCTCTTCTCTCTCTCACACACATTCATATTTAGCTTTATTCTTTCTATAGTCTGAAATCACATAAAGATGTATAGTTCATTTATCTTACTAGGTTCATCTCTCATCCCTTCCCAAGGATATGGACAAATGAAAGATTTTGTCAGGGGCCAGAGTGATAGTACAATGGTAGGGTGCTTGCCTTGCATGAGGCTGACCTAGGTTCAATCATTGGCATCCCACAGGTTCCCCTGAGCACCACCAGGAGCGATCTTGAGCACAGTCAGGAGTCAGACCTGAGTACTTTTGGGAATGGTCCCTTAAAGCAAAACCAAAGACTCTCTATGACCCCTAAATGACTGGCAGCCTCTGACTACAGAAGTAACAGCAGGGACAACACTCACACACTGTCTGCCCCTGTGGTCTTGCTGTGCTTGGCTCCATCATCATTTTTCCCACTGACTGACAGCAGCCATGGAGCACCTCATCATTCATGGAACCTGGCTTTAAGAAGGTTCATCTTGCTCTATCATGTGCCCTGGTTGCTTTATGAAGATCGGCAGGTTTGGTCCATGAAATGTAGAGAACCTGAAGCAACAAATGTTTATTTATTCTGGTGAGGGGAGCAAGAGCTCTCTTCAGGATTCCTGAGGACCCAGCTACCGGAGAGATCACCCCCCATGAATCCTCTGTCCTGTGACTGGCGCCCTGAAATCAGCCCTTGGAGGTTGCCAACACCTTCTTGAGCACAATTCCACCTCATTGCAGATGACTATTTTTTGGGCATGCTGTACTCTATGCTTTACAGTTAACCTGTGAAGTTCACTTCAATTCCCAACTTTAAAACTGATCAGAATGGAGATGACTAAAATATTCTCTAACTGCCTTTTGGCCAAGGCTTCCCAGGGCATTTGCAAAGTTTCCAAGAAGTCGGCCTTGTGTTCCTGGGAGGCTCTGCCTTCCACAGTTCAGTTCATGCTGGGATCAATCAGGATGAAAATAGCTCTTAGACATGGTGTGTGGGTAGATTTGCACCACAAAACCACATAAGATATTTAGTTACCAAATCCTTTTTCCAAAACCCTTGCATGGAAAGTTTGACTCCAAGTTCACTGAAATGGGGCCGAGATTATAATGTTAAGTAAAGAATATGCTGAGGTCAAATCATTCCCCCAGATGTTCTGTGACTGGAGAGAGAGGGAGTGCAGGAGGCCTTGCTGGGGGGTGCGGTGGGGGAGAGATACACATAGCTGAACAGGATACCCGTGGTGAATTGAGTAGAGAATAAATTTAGTGGCTTTTTTGTATAAAGACAGTTTAGGAAAAGGAAAAAGGATTTCAGGGCTTTGTTAAAAACATAACTTTTTAGAAAGTATGTTGGAAGTTTAATTTTTTGGGGGGGGGGGTTTGGAGCTACATTCAGTGATGATTGGGAGTTACTCATGGCTCTATATCCAGGAATTTCTCCTGGTGGTTCTTAGGGAACATGATGGGATGCAGGGTATTAAACCTAAGTCTGCTGCATGTAAGGCAAATGTTCTACTAGTCATTAATTTCTGCCCATCATCAGTCACATTTATTAGTATCAGACCACATGGAAATGTTAGCTTTTCTCAGGATAGGAAGGAATTCTTTGAGATGGAAAGTAAGCATATCTTCAGAACACACTTCTCTGTGTTAAGTCACTAGAATTAAGATATTCTGTATTCTTTACCTAGTTAATAGAAAGAACATTTTTAGGGGACAACATAATTTCTACTAGGTATATAAATTATATTTGCCCTCATTGGTTTGAAACTCAAACATACTTGAACCAACTGTTCCAACAATCTGATACATTTACTTTCATCCCATCCACTCTCACTTGTATCTTTTTAAAGTAGTGATAAAAAATACACCTAAGTTTTCCATCTGAACCATTTCTGAGTATTCAGTTAAGTGGTGTTAAGTGCATTCACAGCATTGTGTAAATAAACATCACCATCATCTATTGCTAGAACTTATCCATTTTCCTAAACAAAAATTCTTTGACTATTAAATAATGATTTCTCATTTCCTGCTCCCTAGCATTGATCAGTCACTGTTATGATCTTTGTCCTCACAAATTTAACTAATCTAGATACCCTATTTAAGAAAAACAATAATAATACATTGTCTTTTTATGATTGTCTTATTTCACAAATCACAATATCTTCAGTGTCCAAATATTAAAATACAAGTCTTAGGTCCTTCTTGTTAATGGCTGGATAATATTTCACTGCAAGAGTATACCACATTTTGTTTACCTCTTTACCTGTCAGAGAACATTTGGATTGTGTCTCCCTTTTGATTATTATAAAAATGCTACTATCAACCAAAAAATTTGTCTGAAATACCACTTTTATTCTTCTGGTGTATACTCAAAGTGGAATGGCAGAGTCCTATGAAGATTTTGAGTTTAATTTTTGAGAATCTTCTCTCTTGTTTCCCAGAATGACTGCACTATTTTATCCTCATACTAATAATAGACAATGGCTTGATTCTTCCACATATTTGCTGAGCATAGTCGTTGCTACTTTTCTGATCAGACTTCCCAATAGAAGTGAAATGCTCTATCTCTATTTGTGTCTTTTTAAAGAAATATAATCCAAAATGCACTTCAAATGAAGTGGCGGTTATTTTACCTTGAGTTAAAAGAGCTTTTATACTTAGGTCACTGAAATTTATAACATGTCTTATGATCAAGGAAAATAGAAATGGAACTTAAATGATAGATATATTGAAATCAAATTGATTAAAAATGATTATTGGGGGCCTGGCGGTGGCGCTGGAGGTAAGGTGCCTGCCTTGCCTGCGCTAGCCTAGGACAGACTGCGGTTCGATTCCCCGGTTTCCCATATGGTGCCCCAAGCCAGGAGCGACTTCTGAGCACATAGCCAGGAGTAACCCCTGAGCATCACTGGTGTGGCCCAAAAACCAAAAAAAAAAAAAAAAAAAAAAAAAGATTATTAAAAGAAAAACAATAGCAAGTGACCTATAGTGTAGCAATTCTTACACTTGGATCAAAGTTGGCTTCTTAGAAATGTCACCAGAAATGCCTTCCCAGGTTTATTTTGGTGTTTAGTTTTCTTTATCACCACTTTCCAAGACTAAGAGAATGCTTTCAATGTCAGCCATGACCTTGAAAATAAGACCTACTCCCTATCCTGTTGGGGCATTCCTTTCATTTCCTTTCATTCCTATCATTAACATAGTACCTGCCTGCCAATACCAGAAAACCCAACTCCTTTACTGTACAATTAGGAATTGTAAAAGAGACAATTTGGGGCCAGAGGTGTCTCACAAACAAAACAAAACAAAAAAGAAACTTAAAAGAATGATGATACTTATGAACATCAAAAACATGTCTTAAACACCTTAACACCTTAAATATTGTAATGAAAATGCACAATCTACACAAGTTCATTCACAGAAAGATTTAATATTCTGTTCTCACAACCTTGAATTTTTGATTTTAAACAAGAGCATTTTTAATTTTAATTCAATTTAATTTAATTTTTTTTGCATCACACCTGGTAGTACTCAGGAGTTACTCCTGCCTCTACACTCAGAGGTCATTTCTGGCAGTGCTTTGGGGAACCATATAGGAGGCTGGGAATTGAACCCAGATCGGGTGTAGGCAAGGTAAATGCCCTATCAGCTGTGCTATCTTGGTCCAAGAGCCTTTATTTTCATTTACATTAGTCTCTGGAAATTATGTTGTTGATTTTAGTTTTAAACATTTTTTTCCTTTTTGGGGGGGGTGATAATGGAAGGTTTGGGACACATTTAGCTTTGCTCATAGCTTATCTTAATCCTTAAGTGTATGTAAGGCACGTAACCTTCATGTAACCCAGGTTGGTTACAGGTAAGACAGTTGCCATTTCTGCTGTACCTCTTTGGCTCATTTTCAGGGATTTTTCTCTTCAAATAGTTTACATATTGATTCAGAGACTTTCAATGTGGTTGTGCCTGTAAATTACCTGGGTCCTGGTGATTTTTGAGCTAGTTGGATGTGCAGGGAAGTTTTTTTTTTTTTTTTAAGTTCTGTGAAAACTCTAATGCTCAGCCCACATTTGGAGTGATGTTCAGTTGGAGAGGTAGTGCCCAATGAGTCGTTTGAAGCACATAAGAAGGATTTAGAGAATTGAATCTTCTTTCTCCAGGAAGAGGATTTTTATAGGAACTTTGGTTGATGGATCAGAATCAGATGCATAATATAGCATACAAGAAAGAGCATCATCTGGGCTTGAAAACTGGACTCAGCTGGAAATGTTGCTCATTCGTCCTTTTCTTAAAATAATTTGCTTAAAAAAATAAAATAATTTGCTTATTCTCTCACCAATCAGTACAGTCCATGCATTGTGTGTGTGTGTGTGTGTGTGTGTGTGTGTGTGTGTGTGAGAGAGAGAGGAGAGAACATGTAGACACATGCACACTATACCCAGAGGTGCTCAGAACTTACTTCTGACTCTGCATTGCTTTCTTTCTCTCTCTGGACCTAATGAAGACAGTGAATATGATAGCTAAATAATGAACCCAGCTGACCTAACATAAGAACAGAAAAGAATAGGAGATCACCAGGAAGAATCAACTGTCAAAGACATCATCAAAAACATACTACCAGAGTTAACAACTACATGCAACCAAATCCTGCATGCCCGAAGAGTACCAGCCAAACGAGACCCCCAAAAAAAACACCCCCAGACACATCATCGTTACAATGTCAAATCCCACAGATAGAGATAGAATACTGAATGCAGCAAGGT
>PVKC010019087.1:0-19284 GCA_004027635.1 Crocidura indochinensis
ATGAAGGTTTATTCTGTATTCATTTCAGAAGCCATGGGTATCCTTATAGGAACTGCACTGAGTTTGTATAATGCTTTGGGGAGTATATAGCAGTGCATTTTAAGTGCATTCAAATTTATACCAAATTCCTCAGATTGAATTTATTTTGGGCCAAACCCAGGAGTGCTCAGGGTTTACTCCTTGCTCTGCACTCAAGGATCACTTGACAATGGGGCTTAGGGGAGAGAATGGGGTGCTGGGGATTGGACCTAGGCTTGGCCTGTGGAAGGCAAACACTCTACTTACTGTACTATTGCTCTTGCCCCCTGCAGATTGATTTTATAGGTATTCATTATTTTATTCTTTCAGGTTCCTTCCTTCGTGTGTGTGTGTGTGTGTGTGTGTGTGTGTGTGTGTGTGTGTGTGTGTGTGTGTGTGGTGGGGTTTTGGCCACACCTGATAGTACTCAGGAATCACTTATGGCATTCTCAAAGGGTCATCTAGGGTGCTGAGAATAGATAGAATCTAGGATGACTGCAACCAAGGAAAGTATCTTAGACTATCTATCTTACTATCTCACCAGCCCATCTTTTGAAAGTTCCTTGACAGCTGTGTGTGTGTGTGTGTGTGAGACCTTTATAAGTGTAAGACAACTTTCCTACCTACTCTACTATCCTTCAGTGCCCCAATAATTTTATTTTTAAAGTATAACAGAGACTGAACTAATAGTACAGCAGATAGGATAATGCCTTGCATGTAGCTCAGTTGATTCAATCCCCTGACACCCTAGACGGTTCCTTGAGCCCCATTAGATATGATTTTTGAGTGCAAAACCAGTAGTAAAACCTAAGTATTGCTGGGTGTGATCCATAAACAAAAATATGTGGAGTATTTGGACAAGATACATTGCTGTCTTCATGTGGCCAGCATTGGTTCTATCCCCTCTACTTCCAGAAGGGATCTCTGAGCACTACCAGTATATGCCATCCCCAGACTCCCCTTCCAAAAAAAGTAAAGACAATTACATTCAAGGATTTCAGATGATAAAACTGTAGTGGAGCATTTCGAGCACAAGGCCACTTTTAGGTTCCAAATGATTCCATCAGTTTGCCTTCAGTGTAGTGCTTTAACTGAAGACAGTACTGCAGCCACATACCATTGAAACGTATGAGTCACAGTGCTACTTTGTGGAGGAACAGGAGCTACAAATGAAATTAGTCTTGAAACTACTGGTTCTTTTTATATAAGCAGAGCAGAGTTTGATCTGTAATTTTCCTCTCTACCTTCATTGAATAACCTATAGTATAACCTTCTGGAGAGTCATTGTGTTAAGAATTTATGCATATAAAGTGGCTGGATAGATAGCACAGTGGTAGGGCATTTGCCTTGCACACAGCCAACCCAGGAGATAGTTTTATTTATTTATTTTTTTTCTTGTTCCCAGTATCCCATATAATCCCCTGAGCCTGCCAGGGGGGATTTCTGAGCACAGAGCCAGGGTAACTCTTGGTATGACCACCAAAACAAACAAACAAACAAAAAACAACAGAATTTATGCATATAAAGTAATTAGCACCCTGCTGAAGTAAAGAAAGCAAATAATAACAACCACTATTCGTTACTACTGTTCTTAAGTGTTCTTAAGAGTGAGGGGAGATGGAAAAAATAGGTTGAGGTCAGATGTGAAACCACAAACACACTGAGCAGAAACTTTTGCAACAGTTCCAAAAACAGATGTTACAGATGACTTGAGTGAAATAGGGAGTAAGGAAGTGTCTCCAAGAAATAGAACAATGGGCACAACATTTACATTGCATGCAGCCAACAGGTGATTGATCCCTGGTACCCTATTCAAACTACGGCCCTCGGGCCACATACTGTATTTGTTCCCATTTTGTTTCTTCACTTCAAAATAAGATATATGCAGTGTGCTTAGGAATTTGTTCATAGTTTTTGTTTTTACTATAGTCTGGCCTCCAACGATCTGAGGGACAGTGAGCTGGCCCCCTGTTTAAAAAGTTTGAGGACCCCTGCGTCCCCCAAGCACCACCAAGAGTAATTCCTGAGTGCAGAGCCAGGAGTAACCCCTGATCAGTGCCAAGTTTGGCTCTAAAACAACAACAAAAAACCGCAAGAGGACTCCTTTGTCACCCGCCAGTATCTTCAAGCAACTCTTGAGGTTTACATGTGCAAGGCCCAAGAATCAGTTCCCTCTATCTTGGGGGGAGCTGAGGACTCAATGAGTAATTGGTCTTTGCAGGAAGAGAGTTAATCCTAACCTTTACCCAGGTTTTTCAGGAAGCCTTCCCTTCAAGAATTTTAGATTAATAAAGCAAATGTAGTGTTTAGTTTGGTTTGGTTTTTGGGTCACACCCGGCAGTGCTCAGGGAGGTTACTCCTGACTCTATGCTCAGAAATCACCCTTGGCAGGCTTGGGGACCATATGGGATGCTGGGATTCGAACCACCGTCCTTCTGCATGCGAGGCCAATGCCCTACCTCCATGCTATCTCTCCGGCCCTCTAAAACAAAAGTAGTTTAAAAATTTTTCTTTGGCCATACCAGGTGCTGCTTGAACTCATGGGTAAAGGTTAGGGATACAGAAGTATTTATTTGGGTTTTGGTCATAGAAGTTACACTACCCTTCACCAGTGTGATGAAATTAATCAGTTGTTATGTTTGGTTAGTTTCAGCATAATAAAGAATTTTCTTATCCCATTTAAAAAATTATGGAGCACTTCACGAATGTGCATGTCATCCTTGCACAGAGGCCATGCTAATGTCTATATTGTTTTAATTTTAGTTTATGTGCTGCCAAAACAAGCACATGACAAGGTATTTGAAGTGAATACTTACACATCATTGATATGGTTGAAGTGGTTAAAAGGACAAATTCTGGGGTCGGAGTGACAGTGGTACGGCATTTACCTTGCACGTGGCTTACCCAGGACAGACCTTGGTTCGATCCCTGGCGTTCCATATGGTCCCCAAAGCCAGGAGCGATTTCTGAGTGCAGAGTCAGGAGTAACCCCTGAGCGTCACTGGATGTGGCCCAGAAACCAAAAATAAGTGAAAATAAAAGGACAAATTTTTGGAGCAATTAAATTTTTTCTTTTCTATTTTCTTTTTTTTTTTTTTTTTTTTTTTTTTTTTTTTTTTTTTTTTTTTTTTTTTTTTTTTTGGTTTTTCATTTTTGGGCCACACCCAGTGAAGCTCAGGGGTTACTGTTGGCTATGCGCTCAGAAGTCGCTCCTGGCTTGGGGGACCATATGGGAAACCCGGGGATCGAACCGAAGTCCGTCCTAGGCTAGCGCAGGCAAAGGCAGGCAGGCACCTTACCGCCAGTGCCATCGCCCGACCCCTAAATTTTTTCTTTCACATTCAAAAAATTTACAAAATATATAAAATACCATGTTAACTTTTTAAGTGTATGGCTTAATAGTGTAAGCTCGGGGCCCGGGAGATAGCCTTGAGGTAAGGTGTTTGCCTTTCATGCAAAAGGTCATCGGTTCCGGTGCCCCATATGGTCCCCCGTGCCTGCCAGGAGCAATTTCTGAGCATGGAGCCAGGGGTAACCCCTGAGCACTGCCAGGTGAGACCCAAAAACCAAAAAAAAAAAAAAAAAAAAATAGTGGAAGCTCTTTCACATTATTGTGTGACTTATTTTAAAAACTCTTGATTGTGTAAAATGAAAGCCTCAACCCAGACTGGAGAGGGAACTCAAAAGCCTGGTTCCATCCCTAGCCCCACATAGCCTCCTGAAAGGACCTCTGAGCAATGTGTCAGATTTCTGTTTCTCCTTCAAACTGCTAGGTGCAGCCCTGAGACCTCTATATCAGTAAATACGTGTAATTATAGTCCTCGCTGCCTCTCCCTTCTACCAGCTCACCGCTTTGGTAGTCTCCACTCTGAAGTAGACCAGGATGGATACTGACTGTAAATGAAGGCATTCACAATTTGTCTTTAGTTGCTGCTCATGCTGTAGTTCCATAGGTAGGGAGTTTTGGCCTTGTTTCCACTGACCTGGGAAACACCACAAATGATCCCCAAAACCCTGCTAGAAGTAAGTCTTGAGAGTGCGACAACCCCCAAGATAAATAAAAACTATCTTTTATTTGTTATCAATACAGAAGGAGACTGAACTCTGTAGAAGTAGAATTGTAATTTTTTTTTTTTTTTTTTGGTTTTTGGGCCACACCCGGTGACGCTCAGGAGTTACTCCTGGCTATTCGCTCAGAAGTTGCTCCTGGCAGGCACAGGGGACCATATGGAAAACCGGGGGATGGAACCGCAGTCCGTCCTAGGTTAGCGCAGACAAGGCAGGCACCTTATCTCCAGCGCCACCGCCTGGCCCCCTAGAATTGTAACTTAATGGTCATAGAATTGTTAATTCACTTCAAGGATTTGTTTTCTTTTTTGGGCCACACCTGGCAGCGATTAGGGGGACCATATGGGATGCCGGGAATTGAACCTGTCCTGGGCTGACTGTTTGCAAGGCAAATGCCCTACTACTATGCTATCACTCCCGCCCCACTTCAAGGATATTTTTTAAATAAATTGGTTTTAGAAAGCTTAATTAAAAAAGTGAGCATGCAGACAATACAGTTCGATTCTTGGCATTTGTATGGTCCACCAGGAGTGATTCCTGAGTGCAGAGCCAGCAGTAAGTTCTAAATACGACCAGTGTGGGATAATACCTGTTTAAGAGTAAAATTGTCTGGGCTGGAGTGATAGCACAGCAGGTTCGATGTTTGCCTTGCATGCGGCCTGCCAGGAGTAATCCCCGAATGCTGCTGCCCAGCAACCCCAAAAAAAGTAAATTATCCCAAAACAACATTTTTAGTTTTTATTTGGGTTTTTGTTTTCATCTTGTAGTGCTGGGGAGCAGTGGCTTTGGTTCAGTGCTCTGAGAAAGCCCCAGTAGATTTTAAGAAGACTTTGAGGTGCTAGTAATTGAATCCTAAACTCCTTCATGCACTGGTTATGCCTAAACACTTTGTGAGCTAATTTGTACAATCATCAGTTTCTCCTGTCTAAATGGTTCCATTGAATCAGTGTGGGAAAGGTGAGATAGACATTTATAGTTAAGGTTTTTGTTTGTTTTTGGTTTGGAGGTCACAATACCTGGGTTATTCCTGGTTTTGCCCTCAGGAATTGCTTCTAACAAACTCGAGACCATATAGGATGCTGGGGATGGAATCTGTGTCGACTGTATGAAAGGCAAATGCCCTATTCGCTGCGCTCTGGCTCCAGCCCCTACAGTTAGGTTATATATTAGACTGCTGCCTAGCAGTCTATTAGTAATTATTCTGTTAGTTGCTGCTTAGCAACACTAGGCCAAAAGTATCCAAGTAAATTATGGTGGATCCTGAAAGAGAACCAGTGCTTCCTGTTGATTAAAGACAGTTGTTAGAGAAAAACTCGTAAACATTCTGAGAGAGGCAAAGGCTATGAAACAAATACAGGGAGCAAAACCACTTAGTCTTGCTGTTTGATTTAAGGGACCCTAAAGATAGATTTTTCAAGTGAAAGTGGCTTTCCTAAGTCTCATTTCCAGAGTTTTCTAGAAGCTGGAGTGTGCTTCAGTCCGTTACTAGAAAGCTTGTTCACTAGAATCAGGATTGGACATTCAGTTTCTATTATAGTAGATGTCAAGAAAATTGGATAAGAAGCAAAGGGAGGGGCTGAGTGTAGTACAGTAGGAAGGGTGTTTGGTGTGAATGTGGTTCAATCCCAGCATCCCATAAGGTTCCCTGAACCTGCCAGGATTGATTCCTGAGTGCAGAGCCAGGAGTGTGCCCTTAACCCAACAATCCTTCTAACACCCCTGCTCCATTTACCTCTGCCAAAAAAAGCAAGGGTGGACATAATACTTAAGCAGTCTTTAGGATTTTCTATGATTTATAAGCTGTGATATAGCTGAAAATGTCCTTTATTTGGATTTTATTTTGGGCCATACCCATCATTGTTCAGGACTTATCCCTGGCTCTACCCAAGGACCGAAGGGGGTGCTGATGAGTGAATCCAGCTCAGCCTGTACATGCAAGTTGTGTGCCTCCCCCTGCTTTACTCTCTCTCTAGCCCTGAAATTTACATTTATATACACACACACACACACACACACACACATATATATATATGTATATATATATATATATATTTTTTTTTTTTGGTGGGGGAGTCACACCCAGCATCGTTCAGGGATTACTCCTGGCTCTGTACTCAGAAATTGTTCCTGGCAGGCTTGGGGTACTGTGGGAAGCCAGGATTCGAACCACCATCCGTCCTGGATCGGCTGCATGCAAGGCAAACATCTTACCACTGTGCTCTGACCCCTAAAATTTACATTTTAAGAAAAGTTAGTCATGTGACAAAGGAAGATAGATTTAGTTTCATTAAAAATGAAATTAACGATGGGGCCTGGGAGATAGCATGGAGGTAAGGCGTTTGCCTTTCATGCAAAAGGTCATCGGTTCGAATCCCGGTGCCCCATATGGTCCCCTGTGCCTGCCAGGAGCAATTTCTGAGCATGGAGCCAGGAGAAACCCCTGAGCACTGCCGGGTGTGACCCAAAAACCAAAAAAAAAAAAAAAATATATATATATATATATATATATATATATATATATATATGAAATTAACGAAATTTGTTCAAATTCGTTAATGAAATTAACTTAAAAATAATGAATTTTTCTAGGCTGGCTGGAGAGATTGTACATTGGGGAGGACACTTGCCTTCACACAGCTGATTTGAGTTTGACCCACAGCACTGCATATTTGAACCTGGGCACCTCCAGGAGTGAGCAGAGCCAGGACCAAACCCAGAGTACTGCCAAGAATGGCATAAATAAAACAAAATAAAAGGCACCAATGTAAATGTGTTTAGAGTTGTTGCCTCAAGCAATATGCATCACAGAAAAAGTGTAACTGAGTCAACCCTTAAATAAGAACTTTCAATATTAGGAAATGAGTTTTCTTAGTTTTTAATGCAGTATGACTTTGATCACACCCCACATTAGTGATTACAATTTTTTTTTTTTGAGGGGGGATCACACCTAGCGGAGCTCTGGGGTTACTTCTGGCTCTGCTCTCAGAAATGGCTCCTGGCAGGCTCGGGGACCATATGGGATGCTGGGGATCAAACCTAGGTCTGTCCTAGGTTGGCTGCATGCAAGGCAAATGCCCTACCTCTGTGGTATTGCTCTGGCCCCAAATGATCACAATTTTTTGGATATGTTTTAAACATGTTTTGTTGTTGTTTTGTTTTGGGCCACACCTGGTGATGCTCAGGGGTTACTTCTGGCTATGCACTCAGAAATCACTCCTGGCTCAGGGACCCAAATGGGATGCCGGGGGGATCAAACCGAAGTTCTTTCTGGGTCAGCCATGTGCAAACCAAACGCCCTACTAAGCATACTCATTAAGCCTGATAATTTTTAAAAACACTCTTGTTTTTGTTTGTTTGTTTTTGGTTTGGGGGCCACACCCAGTGGTGCTCAGGGGTTACTCCTGGCTGTCTGCTCAGAAATAGCTCCTGGCAGGCACGGGGGACCATGTGGGACACCGGGATTCGAACCAACCACCTTTGGTCCTGGATCGGCTGCTTGCAAGGAAAATGCCACTGTGCTATCTCTCCGGGCCCAAAAAAACATTCTTGTTTTATAATGGGAATAATGGAAGCTCAAGTAGTCTGGGGAGTCCCTATGCACAGTTAAAAGAAGCCAGGGCCTGCACCTTGGCTTTCCAGGCCCTTCTACTATCTACCGTGCTCTTGGACACCATAACGAATCTAGGTACGCATAATGTATGCTTCTTTACAGTTGTTCATATGTGAACTAGAAAGCAGCCCAACTCTGCATCTTACTTAGTTAAGCTTTTTGTTTGTTTGTTTGTTTGTTCTTTTGGTTTTTGGGTCACACCCGGCAGCACTCGAGTTCCTCCTGGCTCTACACGCAGAAAACGCTCCTGGCAGGCTCGGGGGACCATATGGGAAGCCGGAATACGAACCACCGACCTTCTGCATGCAAGGCAAACGTCTTACCTCCATGCTATCTCTTCAGCTTTTTGTTTTTTTAACATGGTAGTGTGAATAAGAGCATTCACTAGAAACTGGGAAAATTCTCATGAGTAGGACTGTTAGGTCCCCTTATTATATTTTTTCCTCCACCCCTTAGTTACCATTTCTAACTTAATATCTTCATTTCACAGTGAATTTTATGGACTCCCATTAAGAGCTGAGAAAGTAATAGATTTTGAGTTAAAAAAGTAGCTTGAGGGGCCAGAGAGATCACACGGAGGTAAGGCATTTGCCTTGCATGCAGAAGGATGGTGTTTCGAATCTCAGCATCCCATATGGTCCCCTTTGCCTGCCAGGGGCGATTTCTGAGCTTGGAGCCAGGAGTGACCCCTGAGCACTGCCAGTGTGACCCAATAACCAAAAAATAAAAAAATAAATAAAATAGCTTGAATGTTAGATTAATGGAAGTTAGTATGAGGTAGCTGTAGGGAAAAATAATTTTTCTAGTGATGGTTCAGATTTTAGGGGCCAAAGGCAAAAAATATTTGGGTAAAGTACTTGTGATTGGCCTTGGTTTTTGCTTGAGCACTGCCAGGAGTGATTCCTGAGCATCAAACCAGGAGTAAGCCCTTCTCATGCCTGAATGTGGACCCAGCCTATAGCCACTCCAACACACACACACACACACACACACACACACACACACACGCGTGGTCGGTTTGCATTGGATACAGGACAGATCACATCTCTTAACATTCAAATAAGTAGCAATATAAAGGTTTCTGCCCTTAGGAATATACCAGAATATTTCTAAGTACAGAGATAGTTTCATCTGGGAGCCAGGAATGAGAATGGCAAGACAACTTGGGGATGAATTTCTAGAGAAAGTAGATGTTCTCCTGGACTCTAATGTGTGGGTACATTTTTCTGTGGTGCTGGCCATCAAAGCCAGGATGTCACATGCAAGGCAAACTTTCTGTTATTGAGCTCTGTGAGGGTAAAAATGTTAAGATTAGAGAATTTTGGATTTTCATTTGGTTTGAAGCTAGGACAGAAAAAAGAGTGGGTTCTATTTGTGGTCTTTAATTTTTTTTAGTTTGGGGGTCATCTGGTTGATGCTCAGGGTTTTCTCCTAGCTCTGCACTAGGGGATTATTTTCATAGAGTATGGGGGATCATATGGGATGCCAGAATCGAAACTGGGTTGGACACCTGCAAGGCAAGTACCTTATCTGCTGGACTATTACTTCAGTTTTTATTTGATGATATTAAGGCATGAAGGTAATTGATGTATTTACTTTATTTGATAGTGAAGTTAAGGGTCAATTTGGAAGTTTAGGACAGAAGTCTAGGTCCTTTTCAGTGACGGGAATAATAATGGAGATGCAAATAATGCCGGTATGAAGAAGGCAAAACACCCAAACCAGACTGCTGCCTGGGAATAATGTATTATCATAGGTTAATGTGTGTATTCATGTACACTAGCACAGCATGCTTGTATTGGTTCAAGGATAACTCACACTAAACATCGTGAAAAAGAACTGTTTTTATTCTCCAAAGAAATTTCTACCTGTGAGTTTGCAATCTTAATTGCTCATCCAGCCAAGTACCAGTCAATCAGCTTGAAACCTCCCTATAGGGGCTGACGAGGTATCGCTAGATGCAAGGTGTCTGCCTTGGAAGCGCTAGTCAAGGAAGAACCGAGGTTTGATCCCCCGGCATCCCATATGGTTCCCCCAAGCCAGGGGCAATTTCTGAGTGCTTAGCCAGGACTAACCCCTGAGGATCAAATGGGTTGACCGAAAAACCAAAAGAGAGAGAGAGAGAGAGAGAGAGAGAAACCTCCCTATATCCATTTCAGAACTCCAACCAAATCTTGATTTAGTATTCTATATACATTGAGCCTTTTAAATTCAAGTATTACATAGGTATAGTGTATTTTGTTTTTGGTTTTTGGGCCTCACCCGGTGACGCTCAGGGGTTACTACTGGCTATGCGCTCAGAACTCACTCCTGGCTTGGGGGACCATATGGGAAACCAGGGGATCGAACTGCAGTCCGTCCTAGGCTAGCGCAGGCAAGGCAGGCACCTTACCTCCAGCGCCACTGCCTGGCCCCAGGTATAGTGTATTTTGTGACATACATTGAAGTTGTCCTTGCTTGGTTGTTTGTAAAATGTTTTTCTGGCTTGGTGTAGAGCCTAGTTCTCTCTTTTCTACACAGTAGTCATAAACTCTAGCTTGCTTTCTTCCTTTTCTGTACTGTTTTCAGAAATTATCTTAGACTTTAAAAGAGGCCATACTTTTTTTTTCGATTTTGGGTCACACCAAACAGTGCTCAGGGGTTACTTCTGGTTCTGTCCTCAGAAATCACTCCTGGCAGGCTTGGGCAGCCATATGGGATGCTGGGGATCAAACATAGGTCTGTTCCGAGTCAGTAGCAAGCAAGGCAAATGCCCTACCACTGTGCTATTGCAAGAGGCCATACTTCTAAGAAAATTAATTTTTTTAAATTTATTTTTGGGCACACCTGGTGATGCTAGGTAGTTACTCCTGACTGTGCGCTCAGAAATCGCTCCTGGCAGGCTCGAGGGGGACCATATGGGATGCTGGGATTTGAACCACCGACCTTCTGAATTCAAGGCAAATGCCCTTCCTCCATGCTATCTCTCCGGCCTCTCAAGTTAAATTTTTTAAATGTAAAAAGTAAATTGCTTAGGGGCCGGGCGGTGGCGCTGGAGGTAAGGTGCCTGCCTTGCCTGTGCTAACCTAGGACGGACCGTGGTTTGATCCCCCGGTTCCCCATATGGTCCCCAATGCCTGCCAGGAGCGACTTCTGAGCGAATAGCCAGGAGTACCCCTCAGCGTCACCGGGTGTGGCCCAAAAACAAAACAAACAAAAAAAAGTAAACTGCTTAATATTAAAAAAGAAGCAGTTTATAGGGACCAGAGAGATAGCATGGAGGTAGGGTATTTGCCTCGTGTGCAGAAGGATGGTGGTTTAAATCTTGGCATCCCATATGGTCCCCAGAGCCTGGCAGGAGTGACTTCTGAGTGTAGAGCCAGGAGTAATCCCTGAGTGCTGCCGGGTGTAACCCAAAAAACAAAACAAAAACACAAGCAGTTTACATTAAAATTCTGTTGTTGAAATGATAAACTTTGTAAAGTAATGCCTGTTTATTAATACATTCATTAGCAATGATTATTCTTTTGTTTTGTTTTGTTTTTGGGCCACACCCGGTGACGCTCAGGGGTTACTCCTGGCTATTCGCTCAGAAGTCATTCCTGGCAGGCACGGGGGACCATATGGGGAACCGTGGTCTGTCCTAGGTTAGCGCAGGCACCTTATCTCCAGCGCCACCGCCCGGCCCCAGCAATGATTATTCTAATTATTTCAACCTGGTGGTATATGGTTGAAATAGAATTTGAAGATAGCTATAAAAAAAAAACTACTGTAATATTGAAGAATTTAGTTTCTGTTGGAGACATAGGTCATGATGCTCTCCCTGGGTACGTTGTCCACATTGACAATAGAAAAACTGTGCTAACTCTATGCATTTGAAAACAGATGTGTAGTTGTTTTGATTAACACAGATCATCTTAAAATCATACATTGAAATATATTATGTGGGGGCCTGGAGCGATGGCACAGAGGTAGGGCATTTGCCTTGCAAGTGACCAACCCTAAACAGGCCTGGGTTCAATTCTCAGCATCTCATGTAGTCCTCCCCCAAGCCTGCCAGGAGAGATTTCTTTCTTTTTTTTTTGGTGTTTGGGCCACACCCGGTGACGCTCAGGGTTTACTCCTGGCTATGTGCTCAGAAGTCGCTCCTGGCTTGGGGGACCATATGGGACAACGGGGGGGAATCTAACTGCGGTCTGCCCTAGGCTAGCGCAGGCAAGGCAGGCACCTTACCTCTAGCACCACTGCCCGGCCCCAGGAGCGATTTCTTAGGGCAGAGTAGGAGTAACCTGTGAGCACTGCCAGGTGTGACACAAAAAGAAATATATTATGTGAGTCTTTTTGCAGGCGTGAAATAATAGGTTTTTTTGTTTGTTTGTTTGTTTTGGGGGGATCACACACCTGGCAGCACTCAGGGGTTACTCCTGGCTCTACACTCAGAAATCGCTCCTGGCAGGCTCAGGGGACCATATGGGATGCCGGGATTTGAACCACCGTCCCTCTGCATGCAAGGCAAACGCCCCACCTCCATGTTTTCTCTCCGGCCCCAAAATAATAGTTTAATACTTTTTTTCAAGATGATGTCTCAGTGGTAGAGTATTTTCTTGCAGTGAGCCCCTGGCTTCACTCTCTGATACTGATAGTTTCCATAGTTAAAAGAAAGACTTCTCAAGTGATAGAGTTTACCTACTATGTATTTATTTCCACTGTCCATCTTTTGATCCTGCAGTTCACACTATAGTATTTACTCTCATTTAGAGCATTAGCTGAATAGCTTTTCTCTGAATTCCCAGAATGCTAATGAGAACGATTTGATATTTCAGGAATACAAACGCAAGCTAGCCAGAGTTTCCCTGGTGCGAAAAGAACTCAGGTCCCGGATCCAGAACCTGCCAGACTTATCTCGGTTGCCCAATGTCACTGGGAGCCACATGCATCTGCCCTTTGCGGGAGACATCTACACTGAAGATTGAGGACCAGTCTCTTCCCAGGGCCCAGGACTTTGCAAGAAATGGAGACAGGTTAGGTGGATAGTCCTGTAGCATTATTTTTGTATATTGTTGAGAAAGTGACACTAACAAAAGAAACAAGTAATTTATAAAATGGTTCGAATTGTTGGTTTGTTTACTATTTTATTGGTAAGTTAACATAACTTAGTTTTCAAAAGAAAAGTAATGATCTCTGTGTATTAATAAGCTCACAAATAGTGATTATTTTCAAAAGATCTTTTGTAAATTTTTTTTTTAATTCAAGGCCTTGTGAGAAATTTCATGTTTCTATTCATGTATTTCAAATGTTTTTATTTCCTTCAATACCCAATCACTGTATAGTATGTAATTTATAAAGGGTAAGAAGTAATCATGAGTTGGTTGAGACTTGATTATGATAGAGCGAACACTTGGTGTAGGAGGGAGTGAATGTTCCAGCTTTATCTCCACATCTCCTTGATCAGATTATGTTGGTGCCTCTAAGAACCTTTGATTCCTTGTCCACAGAGGTCAGTGATTTAATAATAAGCAGGAATGCTGCTTTGAGGGTCAGAGCAGAGCAGAGAGAAGTGGACCACAGTTGCTCTCTATGGGGCTCTATTCCAGGTGCCAGTGTAGAATAGTGTTCGGTGGGGATCTCCTTGACTTAAACTTTTTAATTATTTGAGTCGATTAATTTGAAAATGTAAGATTTGACTTTCAAGAGTCAACAACTTTGGTTTTGGAACTGATTTCTATTTGTCACTTGCGACTCCATTAATGTAGTTGATTCCCTTGAAAATAGTTATCTATGGGATTAAGAGAAATGTAAAATAAGACTTCTGTTATTACCTTAACCTCTTAATTTCCAACACAGTGATACTCTTAGCCCTCATACTAAGACACAGTAGTTACTGATGTTCAGTACAGTAACCTGGAACATTATTTTTAAACCTGGCACATTTTAAATGATCCTTTTGTTATGTTTCCTTTTTGAAGTGCCAGGGATCAATCCCAGGGCCTCAGAGATGCAAGGAATGTGTTCTACTGTTGAGTCTAGTCCAAGGCTCCCTCCTTGAGGTTTTTGAGTAATTGTATATTTGAAAATTAAGCAGTCCTACACTAAAGGGTAGAGCTGGTAAATTTCATATTTGTATATTCGAATTACCAAGACAAATGTATTTTACCTCTTAATTCCAACCCTGTGTGTTACAGCAGTTGCATGTTTTCTTGCCTTTTAAATCACATTATTGCTCTGCTGGGTTGTACTTAATAATGATGGGATAAACATCTTTTCCCATTCATTACATATTAAGCATTTTTCTTTTCATTGTAAGTAGATTTAAATTAGATAGTCAATAAAACACCATTTAACTCTCACAAGCCAATTATGTCTTACTGATTTGAATGGCTTTACTCCTTATTTTTCAGTATTAGAGATTGTAGGTAAAAGGATTTGAAGGATAAGGTCAGTATTTTTTTTAATAGCTCATAGTTTTGGAAACACCGCTTTTAATAATTTGGCTTCTCCAAAATAGACATAAATAATCCATATTCATATATGGCTTAAATTCCCAAGATTTTTTTGTTCACTTTTGGGTCTTAGGGTACATTTATTTCCATAAGAATAATATTATGAGGTTCCTTATGAGCTTAATCACTCTGATCCCCTTAACCATGAAGGCACTTCATATGTAGTGGCTGAAAAATTACTCATAGTAGATCCTGACCAGCATTTGTAAACATCATTCTACGAAGTGTAAGTAATCAGACTCACATATTTGTGACTGTCTGTTGTGTGACCCTCTGTCCTTAGCTTTAAGGAAAAATATTCAGCTTTGTGGGAGGATGCTGACAAATGCACATTGACATAACCTAGTTCTACCTGTTTATAAAATTGTAACAGGTAAGTTAGTTTTTGTTAAAATAAAAGCAAAAACTAATATGTTAACTTATTTTCACATCTTGATTTTATGTATGATTTGAATATTTAATTAAGCATTTTTATTTTTCCATTTGGGACTAATTTTAAATCCTGGAAGATTTGAAATTGCTTTGAAGTTTGCTGTAACATTTCATCATTTTAAGATAGACTTCTGACTTACTCATTTTAATGATAGATTCTGCTCTAAATATTTATGATAAAAATGAAAGGCATTATTTTTTTAAAGAGCTTGGTGCAGTTTGTGATAAGTGCTAGCACTTCCCTGATACTCAACCCTAGTTCCACTTTCTTTACCCGTCTTCCTCAAATAATTAGTTGCTTAATTCTCTAATCATAAACACAAATTATATGGTCTGGGTTAGAAGTTGTATTTTTAGCCTACAGTAGTTGACAAGATATGCCTTAGCAATGAATAGACTTTCTAAAAGATGGACCACATTTTCTCAAGATGTAGGATTCAATGGGGGTGCAATACCAAATTAAGACTATACGCATTTTCCCCATTGTACATGGCAAATCACACATCTCAGAAGAGTGCGCTTTCACTTGGCCCCTCAAGAGGAGAGGGTACCCCTCCATGTGCAGCAGGGATCGTAAGGTTTGAATAGATACCATCACTGTTTTCTCCACAAACAGTGCAGAGAGCTGTCTGGAGCAGCAGTGAGCACATTCCCTGGCATTCCCTCTACTTCTTTCATCACTACAGTAAGTAAAAGAACCACACAGGGGAACCCAGAATCTGAGAAAATGAGCTGTGCTCAGAAGCCAATCTCTCCTTTTAGGAAACTAGTCCAGATGCAGCTATTTTGGCTCTCCTCGCATGCACTCTGAATCATAGCTTTTCTGTAGGAGCACCTTCCAAGTCAGCAAAGCTGGGATGATGATCACCTTGATTTGAAAAATGGAAAAACTAGGCTGTTGGTTCCCATTCTAAATGAGCAACTCATCTCCATTGATGGACCTGGTTCTCAGAAATCGTTGGAAAGAAAAGTACTCAAAACTACAGAATAATTGGGAGAGTTAGACTATTCTTTCTGAAGTTCCCATCCTAAAAATTTTCATCATATGAAACAGCATAAAGCTGCTAAACTGCTTTGCATTCTAAAGAAATACAAATAGCTCCTAAAGATATAGTCATGTTTCATAGTTAGTGCATTTCATCAAAGCATCTTAAAGTGTAAACGCATCTTCTCTGTATGCACAGGGAGCACTGTGTTATTACTGAAGTTATTTATATGGAGCTTCTGTTGCTTCTGTAGTTCCAACCATCTACACGAATCTGTTCTTAGTTGACATTAGCACATAGGAAGATGAAATTTCCCTGTTTACTTACCCATCCCCTCTTTTTATTTTATTTTATTTTTTGCTGTATCTGATGAGAAAAATAAGATGTTCATAATAAAGTTTTATGTTCTTTTTGAAATGTGTAGATTATTTTTGTGAATTTGAGTCATTGGCTATGGGGTTGGGAGGGGAGAAATTAATGAACTGGGAGAGGGAAGCAGACCTTATGTGAAGAACTTGCTGGAGCAGATTTTTGTTTTATTGGTCCAGTGGTTCCCCAACTTGCGTGAGTATCAGTATGATTATCATCTGGAAGGGAAGTTAAATGACAAATCTTCTGGAGGAAGGCTTGATATGTTATTGTGTTTTTGATGATTAAGTGTTGATATCTGTGGGTTCAGGAATCACATTTTGATAACTACTGCCTCATATCCACTAGAAGAAAGTTCAGCCTTGTTTCACGTTTTAATATATTTAAATACTTTCAGATGTAAAATAATGCATTAGTTTTCCAGTTCATTGCTTAACAGGTCCTTATGTGCAGAGAATAAGACCATATCTTTGTGTCACTTCATAGTGCTTAAATTATTTATTTATTTATTTTTTTGTTTCTTGGGCCACACCCATTTGATGCTCAGGGATTATTCCTGGCTATGAGCTCAGAAATCGCTCCTGGCTTGGGGGGACCATATGGGACGCCTAGGAATTGAACCGAGGTCCTTCCTACACCAGCACTTGTAAGGCAGATACCTTACCTCTAGCACCACCTTCCCGGCCCCTTAAATGATTTTTTTGTTTGCTTTTTTGGGTCACACCCGGCGGTGCTCAGGGGTTATTCCTGACTCTGGCAGGTACGGGGAACCATATGGGATGCCAGATTTGAAATGGGGTCGGTCCTGTGTTATTCGAGTGCAAGGCAAACACTTTACTGCTGTGCTATCACTCTGGCCCCCTTAAGTGATTTTGAATGGACAGAATTTTTGGTCCCTTGAGCAACCTCTTCCTGAACTGTAGGCTCTGGCCATGCCTGGACTCTATTTATTTATTTATTTATTTTTTTGGTTTTTGGGCCACACCCAGTGACGCTCAGGGGTTACTCCTGGCTATGCGCTCAGAAGTTGCTCCTGGCAGGCACCGGGGACCATATGGGAACCGGGGGATCGAACCGTGGTCCGTCCTAGGCAAGGCAGCAGGCACCTTACCTCCTGCGCCACCTCCCGGCTCCCCATGCCTGGACTCTAAAGCAGACTTGGAGAATATTTGAAATCTGCGGGAATGTCCTTTGCAGTACTCTTTTGATAAGACTCCTCAGGGCGTTTGAACTTCAGATATTTATTGAACCAGAATTTTCTATTACTATTTGGTTGGGAGACCTACCCCTCAATCCAGTCCCTGATTCTCTATACTTAATTGGCTTTTGTCACTTTATTTGAATTTAAGTGCTTTCCATTCTGAAGTACTTCCTTCTGTAATAAATTTTATACAGCGAAATATATATATATATATATATATCTTGAAATTCTGTTTAGAATATTTGGAAACGAGAAATCAGCATTTAAACAAGTTTCCTGGGAGCAGAGATGATACAGAGGCTGGAGCTCATGTTTGGCACATAGGTGCCTTCCGAACACCGAATGATGTCCACCCAAGTACCACCTGGAACCACCCTCACTATCACAGGTTGTGGCTCAATCTCTGGCATAATATATGGTCCCCAAACTTCTGGGTGTGACCCTAAAATCTGACAAACTAAAACAACTCTGTGTGTGTGTGTGTGTGTGTGTGTGTGTGTGTGTGTGTGTGTGTGTGCAAATTTTGCATATAGAGAAACTAAGATTAGAGTTTGTGTGACCTTAATCAAATAAGTGGTGCAGAATTCACTATAAGTGTGGCGCCCACCACCACACTCAGCAGTTTTCTTTTTTCTTTCTTTTTTTTTTTTTTTTTTTTTTTTTTTTTTTTTTTTTTTTTGGCCACACCCAGTGTTGCTCAGGGGTTACTCCTGGCTATGAGCTCAGAAATTGCTCCTGGCTTGGGGGACCAAATGGGATGCCAGGGATTGAACCCAGGTCTTCCTGGGTCAGTCACATGCAAGGCAAACGCCCTACTGATGCGTCGTTGTTGTTGCTCTGACCCCAACACTCAGCAGTTTTCAAGGATCATTCCTGCTGGGGCTTCTGGTAGGATCTGGGTGACCACCTGTATTAAATTCGGGTCAACCATGTACAAGCAAACACTATATCTGCTGTATTATTGCTCCAGTCTAGTGTTACCAATCACACAGCATCACCAGTAATATTGGTATGTTTGGTCAGAGCACCAACATCACACATCCACATCCTGCATAATGTGTTATTCTGAAATTATATACAAGTATTCAAATATAAAGCAACATCTTTTTTTTTTTGGATTTTGGGCCACACCCAGTGACGCTCAGGGGTTACTCCTGGCTATGTGCTCAGAAGTCGCTCCTGGCTTGGGGGACCATATGGGAACGGGGGGTGGGGGGGGCGGGGATCGAACCGCAGTCCGTCCTAGGCTAGCGCAGGTAAGGCAGGCACCTTACCTCCATCGCCACCGCCCGACCCCATAAAGCAACATTTTAACTGAAAGTTTTATTGAAAGACTTGAATTATAGAAAACTACATGCTGTTGACTTTTTGTTTTAATGAGATAAATGTATCTATTTTTGTGTACTCTAGTGTTAAATACATTGTTAATTAATGAAGTGTGAAACCATCTTCTGTCTTTGGAACTTTTTTTTTTTTGGTTTTTGGGTCACATTTGCGACACTCACCTGGATCTGAGCTCAGAAATTGTTCCTGGCAGCCACGGGGGACCATATGGGATGCCAGTATTCAAACCACCATCCATCCTGGATCAGCTGCATACAAGGCAAACACCCTACTACTGTGCCATCTCTCTTGCTCATCTTTGGAACTTTTTAACAACTCTGTCTGCCCTAATTTCTCACAAGCAATTTCGTTTTCTTTCTCTGTAACTTTGACTTCTCTAGATATGTAAGTAGACTTATAAAATAAAATATTTGCCCTTTTCTAATTGCTTTATTTCATGTAGATACTATTTCTGAGATTTAGTCATGTATGAATTTGAAATTTCTTTAAGGCTGAATATTAGACCATTGTATATAATACATACACATATGTTTATTATAGTATATATAATATATTCTGCCTCTTCTTTCATTTGTTGATACTTGTATTGCTCTCTCTTTATGTGGATGTAAGCTGAATGTAAGTGTACAAATATCTGTGAATCCCTGCCTTGATTTTTAGGTTTTTTGTTTGTCTGTTTGTTTTTGGGCCACACCCGGCAGTGTTCAGGGGATACTCCTGGCTGTCTGCCCAGAAATAACTCCTGGCAGGCACGGGGGACCATATGGGGCACCGGGA
>PVKC010019088.1:0-19293 GCA_004027635.1 Crocidura indochinensis
CCTTTTCTCTTTTCTAAGGTTAACTTTGCCCTGTTTCAGGTGGTGAAGTGAGTTAGCTACATAGGATTCTTCTAGAAAAATCGTTGATCCATCAAAATGTATGCTTTTTCTCTCCATGGATCCTATTTCTCCTGAGACTGCTGACTCCCAAATACACTGTCTGCCTATGCCAAGCTCATTCTAAATACTGTGAAGATACCTGTTTTAGGGCCACACACATGCTCTGTGGGCACATGGCACTTAGTTTCCTTCTCTCCCAGAGCTTCTAAAACAAAGGGCTCTTTTCCAGAAAGAAGAACCTCAGTCTTTTCCATGTGGTTATATGGAAAACCTGGTTCGTGTTGATGTGTGTGTGTGTGCATGTTTGTATGTTGGAAGAGTGAGGGTATGGTTGGTCATAAGCAGTGGTGCTCTGGGATAACTATGTGCTCAGGAATTTTTCCAAACATGACCTGAGGTACAGTGCTCAAGCATGGATCAGCTGAATAAAAAACACGGATCCAACCTGTGGCTTGTTGTCGTTTTTGCTGAGACCCAGTGATGCTCAAGGGTTATTTCTCATTCAACTCTCCACAAATACTCCTGAGTATTTCAGTCCCTGGATGCTGAAGATTGAACCAAGTTTGCTGCATGCAAGCAAATAGCCTTCTTCTGTGCTATCACCCTAGCATCTCTAGCCTCCTTTTAAAGTTGATGCTATTGTGTATAACAAGTGACTCATTTGGTTGAAATCACACTAATGACAGTGCTAGCCATAAAGTGCCCAATACTTCAACTCAGACCAAAACCCTGGAGAAATTTTCATGATAGCAACCACTGTCCCCAAAAGTTTTTCAAGAAAAAAATTGATAAGCTAATTGGATTCTTGGACTGCAAAGCATGCGACTTGAGAACTGAGTTTGTCAGGAAGAACTGGGGGTATGGACTTTTTAGAGACAGGGGTTATTGTTTTCTTTTCAGGTAATGGCAGTTGGACTGGACATACCCCTTGGGTATCCCTACGGAATGACAGTTGGACTTGCACATGCTCCTTTGCTACTCCCACTGTAATGACAGTTGGATCTTGGCATACTCCATGAATATGCTCCCTGTCACATAGGGTATAAAAAGCAAAACTTAGACAGTTGGAGGGGTATGAAGGGTAATGACCAGAGTACTGCCAGCCTGTCAGAGGAGGCCAGACATCAATCATCAGCAAGGTGCTGTCTTCTATGTACCTACCCTCATATTCAATTCTTTCTCAAATCCAGGTCTAAATGTCTCCCTGCCTGCTATAGCTAGTAAATTTCTCTCTCTGTCTCTCTTTTTATCTGTCTTTATATCTGTCTATTTCTCAGAAAACCCTTGGGCATTAGCTTACTCAGACTTTAGGGAGGAATAAAATAACACTTGGTTTATTCTCCTCTCTGTGTCTTTTCTCGCTCTCTCCCTCCAGTTGGACTACAGCTTTCCATGCTCTGAGCTTTTATGGGAAGGAACACAGTTTGTTTCTCATACCTTCCCCACCCCAAGGGATGAGCCTAGGGGACCAGTAATGTGTCCCCAATTACCTCAACCACTGGCAGCTTCTTCTCCATCCCTGAGAAGTTAGGCAGTGTACTGGCGCACCCAGCTCCAGACCCAGTGCTGTGGGTTCTGGGACTGGATCTGAGAGGGAAACAGTGCAGTGTAGACCCAATTGAGGAATGCAGCTTTACCCCCTCCCCCATCACTGCATGGGCCCCCCTCTTCACCTCCTCACAGAGCTCTTGGCTGACCCAGGCTCGGTATTCCATAGCATAAAAGAACTCCATCCTCAGCTTCAGAAACGTCTTGGCTATTTCATCCAAGAACCTCTTGCCCAGCAGTGTCTGGAAGATGCTCCACTTGGAGATGGGGTCGTCCTCCTCCATGTCAGAGGCAATGTATCTGCACAGGAATTGAGCTGCTTGTTCCCACCTCATCAGGGACTCCTTGCCTTGGTGGGACCCAGGTTGAGCTCACAGAGGCCCACAGGAGCATCTCGAGGAACCGCTTTCCAGACAGAGATCTAAAGAAGCCCCCTACACAATTACAGGGGTTCAGGAGTCACCATTATTCTGTGCGAGTCAGACCAGGCATCTACTCCCTGCCATTCCTAGGCTGGGATCCTCACTCAGACAACTAGGGCCTCAGAAATAGTGTTTCATGTCAAGTTTTTCTACTCCTGTCACATAATGTTCCATATCAAGCTACAAGGAGTCCCACCCCCATCCCCCCAAGAAGATACTGTCTCACAGGGCCAGAAAGAAGTGCATTCTGTTGTAGAGGTGTCCAGGCATCCCAAGACAGCCGAAATACTCCACCACCATGGAAAGCAGGTACTGTGAGAAGACGGGCTGGCTGAGGGGGCTGATGGTTTAGAATGGCAGACTATTTGGGATGTTTCACTTCGCTGGAGAGAAGATACTTTGAGGGGAGATTGGCTGGCTAAGGGTAATAAGGATTAATAGAGGGAGAATGACTGAAAGTGCTACCACCTTGGAGAGATTATGAGAAGAGTCAGAGGCTGACTGAAGATGGTGAAGGATAAAGAGAGGGAGAATATTCTGAAGGTCTTTAGGTCCTTCACCAATTCAAATATCATGGTGCAAAAAATACTTCTGTTGGGATTTCTGAGTATGTCAGAAACGTTGGACTTTTGCAGATAAGTTGAAAGGAAGGTAGGTTTGGGAAAAGTGCACTTTGTGCTTTAGTTTTTTGGTACTGAAAACAGAAGGACCTTCTATTTATGGACCTTCTGCCCAGAAAGAGATATCACCCTCTGTGCCTGCCTTTTGGTGTGTGTATGTGTGTGTGCATGCATGTGTGTGAGATATAAAAAGAGACTTTCAGACTTTTAGACCTCTTGATGCCTCGTCTTAGGCAGCTCTCAGTACCTTGTCTGATACGTTGAAGTAAATATCAGCTTCCAAGAGGCTCTGGATGGCAGGATCCTCTGTAAAGAAGGAGGGATGAGTGAACAGGACTGGGCAGTCATTTTATTCCAGTGAGCAACGACCTGGGGTTGTTTCAGATTGCAGATGAGAACCAGAACTCTCCCATATAAAGCAGTAAAGCAGAGGGAACCCAATTACCTTGGAGAGTGTTTAAGTTTTCTGTCATTGACAACTGTCACTCCTCCATTGACAAGGTGTCTCCATTTCAATTGTATGCAACATTGTTTATGGTGATGATTAACTCTTGAACTTGATGGGAGTTGATCTTGGTATTTATGACATAAGAGAAAGCCAGCCTAAACAATTAGTCTCAGACCCGAGGAAGTGACATGAGGTGTCTGTGAGCCTACACTCAGACCCTGCTAAGCCCCCTCTAATCCTTAAGCTCACTGAGTGAGTCATGGAATGTTTTGAGTCTGTGTGACACTGGGCATGCTCTTCTCCCATCTACCACCTTTTCCTGGGTCTTCTCACTCTGTGAAAACAATGACCCTGAGAACACTCATTTGCGATTGGAGTTGTGACCTAGAGGCACATAGGTTCAGTCAATCCAAGCTTAGTGATTTGCAGTCCTTTTCTAGGAGTGTCCCTGGCACAGCAGGAAAAGTGGGAGGGTGGTGGAGCATTTCATCCTTCCTGCCTTTCTCCAGGGAGCTGGGCCTCCAGGGAGGACTGTCCACTAGAAATGCCCCTAATGATGTCAGTGTTCCATGTACATGCTGTCCCAAAGGCAGCTGGCCATTCGCCAGGATGCCTACTGAGCATTGATAGTGACTGGTGAAAAGGGAATTGAAGTTCCAAAGTTTATTTCACCCATATCAAATGACACATTGATATGTGGCGATAGACTGTACCTCTCACAACTTTATTCCATCCTCTGCTCTTGACATCTCAGTAAGACCTTGCTGAATATGCCACTTTATCAAGGTCTCCTTTCCTTTCTCACAGCCTCTAACTCTAGCTAAATCATTTCCTTCACTCTATTGGTTTCAGTCTGAGAGCATCTTTTTTTGTTTGTTTGTTTTTGTTTTGGGGTCACACCCCACAGTGCTCAATGGTTATTCCTGGTTCTATACTCAGATATCGCTCCTGGCGGATTTGGGGAATTCAAACCACAGTCCTTCTGCATGCAAGGCAAAGGCCCTACCTCTATGCTATCTCTCTGGCCCCATGGCTGACTGAGAGCATCTTGTTTCTCTACAATATGTGTATGATTGTCTTACTCTCTTGAGCTCACAGGAAGAGCAAACTCAATCTGATCCTTTAGTTTCTGATCTCACATTTCTTGCTGGAGGAAATGAATAACTGATTCTCAGTGACAGGTTTCACCCTTGATTTGTCCTGAAAACACTGGTCCCTCTATTGTGAGTCACCTTTCCTACCCCCACCCTCAATAAGCATATCTACTAAAGGCATCATGAGAGAATTATCAATTATTGAGTGACTCAAGGCAGTGGGAGTGAGAAACCAGCTATTCTGCCCCCATGACATTCTCCTTTTAGGAGGACTCCAAGCTCTCTGCAGCTCAGAATACATACCCAGAAGTTGTAAGAAGGCTTCCAGGTCTTCAGGCCGGTAACTGGAACTTCTCGGCTTGCTCATCCACAGCTTTGTGTCCTCCAAGTGATTGATGGCCCCTATATTACTCTTCTTTGTTTACTTCCTCCTGGGTTCCAGTTTTGAAGGTTCCTTGATGGAGGAGGCATTGGGAGCAGGTGACAGGTTCTTCTGGCTGACTAAAGTAGCAAGTTGTCTCATAAGCAAGACATGATCATGGACATGGGCAACCCAGGGCCACCCCTTGCCCCAGTGGACCTGCCTCATGAGACAAGGTAATAAGCTCTGATGTTGCCAAAGTTTGATTTACGGTTCAAACTATGGGAAGCCTGGACTCAGACCTGTCTTAACCTCCTTGGGCCTGTCCTTCTTACCTCTCCACCTTTTGATTTTCTGCTCAGGTTCAGCATTAGAAGTTGCAGAACTGGAGGCCATTTCCTGGTGCTTCCGTTTTGAAGGTTCTATAGGACAGAGGAGGGGTGCCTTGTGATGGTTGAATGCCCATCCCACTCCAGGAAGCACCAAGGATCCTAGTTACCCTCACCTTGAGGATTGTGCATATGATAGCTGGAGGGATGATAGAATAATGACTATCCCCAAAGAGTCAATTTTTTTTGCAAGAGGGTCAAATTTCAGTTGCCATTTACCTTTCTTTGGCAGGCTCTTCTGGGCTTCTTTGCATGGGCCTTTCTGTGCCAAGGACCCTTCTAAGAAGACACAAATAAAATTCCCTCAATAGAAGTTGTCAATAGTGTCTCAAGGGAGCATAATAGAGGCCTCTCTGCTCATTTTGAACAAGTCAAGTCCTAATTGCGGGAGAGGAATTAGGAAGTGATTCAGAGACCACAGTTGGGGAACGTACCAGCCTACATATCTGCCTTCCCTTTTGTGCATGCACATCTTTTCTGCTGCTCCTTGGTTGAGCCCAGGTGGCTCTGTCCATGTCTGAGCTTCTTTAAGTGTGGCTCAGAATGATCCATTCTCTGTATTAAAAATAAAATGTGGATACGTGACAGTATTTTGTTGTTTCTCTTTGAACTACTTCCTGAGACAATATTTACTAATGAGGAAGGTATTGTTATTAATAATGACCTAGGGTCAGATATTGGATCAGTAGACTATCAGTGATCTCCTTGAAGTAGTATGTTTCAGTTTACCTTCATTAACTCAGTCTGGAATGGGGATTAATTTTGAAATCATGTTAATCATGATAATAAGCCAGGAAGTAAGGTTAATCCTTTATCCAGTGTATATAAGGGGAAACAGTGACTTGAATTGGTGGAGAATGTGTTCCAACACCTTGGCAAACTAACTAGTACCTGACTCTGATGAGCAAACTTCAATAATACCCTCCATCACAGGAAGTTTGGGGCTGGGCAGGAGCAGCTGGACACAGGATGTGTATGATGACTTTGACTTTTCATACTCTTTTTGTCATCTTTCACACTAAACATCACTGTGTACCACTATAAAATTATGGTCACTCAATCTTGCCAGAACTATGAAAAAAAGTACTCAGCCAGCATATTGAAGTAGTATCCAGTACCTCCATAGACCCATTGCCACTACTCCCCTCAGCAGACAGTCCTAATTGTTAATGGGATATGTGTGGTCTCACTTCTCCCCACTGCGCTCATGAATCCTGAGTCTCTGAAGGCTCAGTTGTCTATTTTTTGGGGAGAGTTGTCTTTATTGATTTTCCTCTTCTATGTGCTTTTGTTTTCTTTTACCAGTTGCCCATGCCCCCTCCTAAGCACTCTTGTGGTTCATCCTACCTCAATATGAGCTTGTGACATCAAGGTTTGGATACTTAGGTACAGAGTACAGCTTCACCACCTTATGGGAAGTAAACAAACTGTAGCTAAGCAGTTGGCATTATAGGATTCCAGAATTCTGGCCATGATGACATCACCACAGTCAACCAATGAGAGGCCAAGGGGAGTGCCCTGGCCTTACCTGGGGCCTCCTCTTGCATTGCCTCCACTATGAGCTTCATCTTTTTTCAATCAGATCATGTAATGACCTCAAATTAAGTGTTTTAATTTAAATAAAAGGATTAATTCTAATCTATAACAAAAATATAATTCATTATTTTTATTTTATTGTTTATTTTAATATATATAGAATCTTTAAGCACCATGATTACAAGCATGATTATAGTTGGTTTTCAGTCATACGCAGAATACTCTCCTTCAACAATGCAAATTTCCACCACTATGCCCCCCTACTCTCCCAACACTGCCTCTTATTGAGACAGGTGTTTATATCTCTCATCCTTTAACATTGTCATTCTATTTTTAGTGTAATTATTTCACTATAATGTAGTTAATTCTGATAGGCTTTCTGACTGTGTATACCTATGGTCAGTGTCTGACATAAAGTTATATCTTAACTTTTTCCTCATTTATACAATACACTATGATAGCATCTATCCTACAAACCCAATTGAATCCCTGCAACCATGTAGCATCTCCTGAGCAGTAAACGGCATGACCCCAGTCCTCAGAAACCAAATTAATTCCTGAACACTGTGAATAATGTCCCAAACAACCCCAAATGTCTTAGCTTCCATATTCTGATATAATTTTACACTCATATGCCAATTGTAAGATATGATAGGTATCCTATACAACCTCAACACAATTTTCTACAAATAAACCATTATATACATAACTAACTTTTATATCTATTTTCCTTACAGTGTTCTAGTAGGCTCAGGGTCTTGCCCTCAGGCATTTAAAATTGACATATAATAACTTCAGACTAGATGGCCAAATTTACTAAAAAAATTATTTGAGGAGATAATGAGAAAGGCAGGAGACTGACTATGGTGTATCCCTTAGATAGCAAGTCAAGCCAAGTGGAAGACTTCTATCTCTGGGATGGGTAGCACTCTGCATTGGGTTTAAGAAATGCATGATGGTAAGATCAAGGGTGTGGGTAGATCAGGATGCTTGAAAGGATCATCATCTGTACGCAGTGGGTGTGTAACCTGAATCCATTCCTGGGAATTTTTCTCTGAGGCAGTTCTCCTTCTAGGCTTATTTCATATATTTCTTCCTACCCTATATTGCTAGATTGGTAACACAAGAACACATCAGGAAATTGATATTGGTCCAATCTTTTTTACAATTCACAATTTTTATATAAGTTCACTTTTCTTCATGTTTACATTTCGTTCAACACAATTTGCACATAGTATCACACTGTGTAACCACCATAACACTCAAAACGCTTGTTTACATGAAAGCCTCTTGTTTACTTTGTCTTCCAACTTTGAACTTCTGCTCCTACTCTGTGATCTTGTTTAAAAATTATTATATGGGGGCCAGCAAGGTGGCACTAGAGGTAAGGTGTCTGCCTTGCAAATGCTAGCCAAGGAAGGACTGCGGTTCGATCCCCCCACATCCCCTATGTTCCCCCCAAGCCAGGGGCAATTTCTGAGCATTTAGTCAGGAGTAACCCCTGAGCATCAAAGGGGTGTGACCCGAAAAACTAAAAAAAAAAGTTATTATATGGAATTGAGTATGTATGATTCTTTGGACTACAGCCTTTATAGTGGGTCAGACCTTGCCAGGCACATGCTCACCTTGATTCCTGACATTGTACTTTAATCCCTGACTCACATGAATGAGCACCTGATGTTTAGTGCCTCCTCTTGATGTTAGAGTTTGCCCTCAGACATCACCATCACACACAGGAAAGCTTCCTATTTTTCATGTCTAGCATCCCTGGTACATAATTTTGTGAGATTGGGAATTTTAAAAAATTGAACTTAAGTTTCTTTAGAGTCCATCAAGTTGTTGCAGTTTATTTGTTTTCACTATCCCAGGTTATAGTAAAGGATCAATTTAGCTTTATGTTTTTTGGAGCTCACACCTGACTGTGTTCCGTTTTACTACCTGATTCCATGCTCAAGGCACTCCTGGAAGTCTGTGGGAACCATATATATAGTACTGGGGATAGAACTAGGGTCTACTATGTACAAAGCAAGTGAGTACCCTCTGTATCATCTCTCCTTTCTCAACATATTCAGAATTATAAAAATTTGCTATTTCTCTCCATTGAGTAACTTTAAAAAAAGTTAATAATGATCAAATATGTACATTTTTGTATCGTGCTGATCATTAAGTATATCATGATTTTTCAAAATATTAAGCATATTGTGATTCCACTATTAAATTGAAATTTTTTTCATTGTCCTTTTATATATTTATATTATCTTAAGTTAAATATCTCCTCAAGGGGCCCGGGAGATAGCATGGAGGTAAAGCGTTTGCCTTTCATGCAAAAGGTCATCGGTTCGAATCCAGGTGCCCCATATGGTCCCCTGTGCCTGCCAGGAGCAATTTCTGAGCGTGGAGCCAGGAGTGGTCCCTGAGCACTGCTGGGTGTGACCCAAAAAAAAATATCTCCTCAAATATTGTCCTCAGCTTATTTTATTCTTTGTTGTTGATTTTTCAAATATATATATATATATATTGTAGAAAGAATTCCTTATCAAATATGTGATCTGTAAGTAATTTTTGTTCTGTTTTTTTGGTTTTATTTTCTTGGATCACAGCTGGCAGCAATCAGGGTTTAATCCTGATTGTCCCACTCAGAAATTACTCTTGGCATCTTGGGGGACTCTATGTGAAGCTAGGGATCAAACTTGGGTCAGCCACGTGCAAAACAAAAACACACTGTGTTATTACTCTGGCTGATGATTTCTAAATATTTTCTCTCAACTTATTTTTTCATTCTGTTAATAGTTTTTCAGAGTGTGAAGTTTTTAGGTTTTTTTTCCCTAACTTTCTTTAAATATCATGGTTTACCAAGTTTTTCATAATATAGCTATTTTGGTCATTCAATGTTCCAGCATCAATTCTGCCACCTTCCCTGGACCATTGTCCAGGGAATTTTGACCTTCCCTGGACCATTGTCTTCAGCTTCCTTTTCATCCCCTCAGCCTGTCCAATATCAGGAACATAGTAATTTTTTCATATTGCTTATTACAACAAAATATAAGTGGAATTATCAAAAGATCATTTAAAACAGTGGGGCCGGGGCAGTGGCGCTAGAGGTAAGGTGTCTGCTTTGACAGCCCTAGCCTAGGATGGACCATGATTCGATCCCCCAACATCCTATATGGTCCCCCAAGCCAGGAACGACTTGTGAGCACATAGCCAGGACAACCCCTGAGCGTCACCGGGTGTGGCCCAAAAACCAAATATATATAATTTAAAACAGTAATTTGGCAATTGGGCCAACGTTTGGTGATAAACAGTTTTCTTACATGTAGAGCAAATTGACTTTTATCCATTTCTTCACATCATGTTGTGGCTCTTTGTTGTGTTATTTTGAATCTTTGCTGAGAGAAATAGCCCTGACATGAGCTTGGATGCAGAAAGTGTTCAAATCTGTTTGGAGATGCTGATTATTAATATTGCTAAGTTTAACGGGGAAAATGTAAGACATGTAATTGCTTTAAAGCAAATGTTGGCATCTAAATGCCTTTATGTCCACAGTCTAGACAAATAATATTTTAAAGACTGGGGAGCTGGAGAGATAATATAGTGGGGAGGGTGCTTGCCTAGCAAATGGCAGACCTAGGTGTACCCCAACATCCCATATGCAATGATTCCTTAGTGAAGAACCTGGTGTATCTCCAGGTATGACTCCAAAAAATAAAAACAAACAATAGGAGTATAGCAGGCAAAACCCTTGGAATGAACCATGAAAACACAAAAACTGGTTTTAAAAACAGGAATGTGTAATTTCTCACACCAGCCTACTAGACCATAATCAAGACAAGCACATCAACATACTAAAAGAGAGAAAGGAGTGAAAGGGAGTTGAAGTGAAAAAACATTCAAAAAGGGGGATTTATTCAATCAGTAGCTGTCAGTGTCAGCAGTGGATAGGAGAGGGATGTTGATCATAACTAGCTATGACAGGTGAGGAGGACTTTACATGCTAGTGATTATCGAGGAAGGCTTGCTGGAGCATGACAGTTCATTTTACTCTACTCCATATGTATGGCTCATTCCAGTGAGCAATTTGATATTCTGTTTATATATCGACCTCAGTGGTTTGGTGAAAAAGTGAAACTGAGTCTCTTAAGAATCTCCATATAGGCTTGGGAGCTGGAAGTCTCAGCCAACATGGGTTGCAGACCTCCTTTGTGCCAGATGCCTTTTTAACTCGGCCTAGGGTCGGGGTGCAGGACCTAGATCACCCCAGCAGCCCTATTCCTCTTTCCTACAGAGCTCCAGGGCTTCCCCTGGGCCACATGCATGGGCAAGCTAGCCAGATGGGTTCCTGGGTGGAGCTTATGGGGTACCCTAGGTTTTCTCCACTTCCAAGCTGGCTCCAGAGGGAGGCTTAGGGGGTGGGCTTTGAACTCCCGGCCTTCCAGCTCGGGAAGGTTCTCCTTCCTTCCTGGGAGCTGGGAGTCTCAGCCAGCATGGGTTTGGGAAGACCTCCTTTTGTGCCAGAGGCCTTTTTAACACGGCCTAGGGTTGGGGTGTGGGACCTGGGTCATCCCAGCACCCCTCTTCCTCTTTCCTCCGGAGCTCCAGGACTTTCCCTGAGCCACATGCCTGGACAAGCCAGTCAGGTGGGTTCCTGGGAGGAGTTTATGGGGTACCCTAGGTTTTCCCCAATTCCAAGCCAGCTCCAGAGGAAGGCTTAGGGGGCGGGCTTTGAACTTCTGGCCTTCTGGCTCAGGAAGGTTCTCCTTCCTTCCTGGAAGCTGGGAGTCTTGGCCAGCATGGGTTTTGGCAGACCTCAGTTGTTCCAGAGGCCTTTTTAACCCAGCCTTTTTCCACTTGTAGGAGCTTAACTGAGGGTGGCAGATAGTTGCTCAGCTGTACTCAGGCAGTCACTGGTAATTTCATACCAGTCTACATGTTCCAAACTGCACATGGGCTAGCGCCACTGCATGCACATATATCTTAATAGTACTCCATATCCTTAAGATATGTTTTTATGTATGCAGAATGTCCATTTTGTATTCTGCTCTTTATCACACCCCTAGACCGACCTCCTGCCCTAACAGATTCTGCCCTTTGCACACCCCTACAATGCTCATGATTACTCCTTAACTCTCTCACCCCCACCATCAGTACCCCACATTTACCCTTCTTAACTTCAGTACTACACAGTTCTAATCACAGACCAAAGTCGTGCATTGGATTTAACTACCCTCAAACTATTTCAAAAGACATAAAATGTACACATATGTCTTTTGAATATTTTATGTGTATTTTCTTTAACAGCTATAACTCTTTCTAAATATTCTTTTGCTGTGACGATTCTACCCACTTTTTATCTTGTTTCTCTTTGTGAGCTGTTCAATAAGGAATTTTGGTGGAAGAGTCTCTCAGTTTAATGCTTATCATTGAACTATGTCATGGGGATTGTTGGACTTGTTCCTATGGTCTCCATATGCGCCGATAACGCCACGTGGCATGGTTCCTTGTTTGCATAGGCACATTAAAATGGGAAAATACTATACATACAAATAAGTTCTTATCTAATAGAGGTAGGAACACACAAATCTTGTAGTGCAATGGGACCTTATACCCTGAACATTGGCATAATGACCTGGCATAGGCTTCAGAAGAATGGGCATCCTCCATTCATGCCTGAACCAGGCAAGCTATCTACGAAACATCCAAGGTTTTTTATAGCAACATCTGGAAGCAATCCTCTACCACGGATGATGCTACCAAGGCTTTGATATTGAGCTGCTCAAAAGGGACTTCTGTTAACACTGAGAAGACTTGACAACAACAATGACCTGCTCTACAGGACAGGGTTCTCTCTATTGCCCCTTAAGTGTGAGGTGAAACGAGATGATGCTTTGCGCAATCCTGACTGCAATATAGGATATGCAGATTTCAGAATCTTTAATACAGAAACATGATACCAACAACAGAGACTATGTGAAAAATAAAAGTGTATTGGCACTACAGACAATAACTTGGATTGGACAAACTAGTTTTCCTGGAGCCTAGAATTGGTCTTATGCCAGGAAACTTCAGGGGGTAGGGTCTCCTTGTATTTAGGCCAAGGTTTTTCTTTCCATGTCCCTCATATTTTGGTGGGGCTATGCAAACAATAATTGCCACTCTAACACCATTTTACTATGCTCCTTTGACTCTAATCCTTAGAAATACAACCCACTGAAACTTTTGAGGTTAACTTAAACTAATATGCATGTGCATGGAAATGTAAAAAGTACTTTGCCTTCAATGTTTAAGGAGTTACATAAGTCATATCTTTAGATTATATTGTGTGCTGCTAAGAAATAGTATGTAGTACAATCTGGGGACTTGAGGGACAAAGTAATTTTACATTGGGTTTGGTTTTCTTTTTCTTAATGTTCTTTGGCTGAAAGTTCAAAGCTAAGATATCATCAATGGAACTATTGAGAATTCTGTTTATGGGTGATTGTCCTTCCACTGTAACTTTACTTATCCTCTTTCTTTGCATCTTTGTTCTCATAATTAAAAGTAAAAAATAAAAATAAATAATCTCCATATAGGACTTGATTTTTGTGTTTCCAAAGCTAAAGAAATATACTGGGAAAAACACACACACACAATGCCCATTCTTTGTTAAAAAAAAAAAACTCTCAGTGGCTAGCATTTGGGTTCTTTCCTGGCATGTGTCCTACACTTTCCTAGCATGTGCCAAATCTCTCTGTCCCACATATTGTTTTGGGCCTACACCAGAAGTCCAGAGATGGTTTCTGAGCCCAGAGCCATATAGAGCACATGACTACCACCAGATTGTAGCTCAAACCTACCCCTCAAAATGAGACAAAACTCTAAAAACTAGATTAAAATCCTTCCACTTAATAAAGGAAATCTATGAAAAATAAATCCCTTAATCTCATGCTGTCACTTTTCTCTGAGTATGCAGTCAGTCACTGGCTCCACAGAATCAGTGGTTATTCCCACTGACACTACCACCCACTCCACTAGGGCCAACAAAGCTGCAATCAATAGATTCACTACAACGTGGTACTTCAGGAAGTTTTGCCTCGGATATCCCTTGCCCTGAGACAAACCATAACACCAGCCCAGTGACCTACAAATAAGATCTGGTATAAAGAAGCCAATCAGATCAAGCACAATAGGTCTGCTTCTGGGAAGAAACAGTGTAACTATTAAGGGAATCACCATTTGTGTGGGGGTCATAGATGCAGGTCTTGTAGGGGAAATAAAAATTGTCATTTCCATGCTGACAGTTTGTATTTTTGAGAAGGGAGAATACATTGCCTAGCTTCGGTTACTCCCCCTTGTCATGCCTGGTTGCTCTGATTAACCTATGAGCAGAGGCTTTGGGAGATACAAATTCATGCCTAGTCTAATCCCTTAGTAGCCTTTACTGCTAAACTTACCCAAGCTGAGCACACACTGTTAACTCTTGAAATTCATGGCAAGTCATTTAAAGGCGTGTTTAACACAGGTACAGAGGTTTCTGTCATTCCTTAGAACACTGGCCCTGCAATTGGGCCTTACAAGGTATATCCGTGTCCTGGAGGGAATAGGTAATATTTTACCTCCCCAATCTCTCTGACCAAGTGCACAGCAACAAAAATGCATTGGTCCTAAAGGACATCGAAGATAGCTACTTTCCTGTCATATGTAGCTACCATATCCTTGACTCTATGAGACCGAGACCTACATATTCTGTGGGGTGCTGAATATCACATCTTTCTCACAGTACTCTCTCTGGCCACTAGTTCAGAGGCCATATCTTTTTAATTGTGGTCATTGTGGTTCAGTGTTTGCCAACTCTATGCATTCAATGGAAATCCCACCATCCTCTGTGGATGTTAAAGTGGCCCCTTAACAACCCAAAATAAAGTGCTAATAGACTTGGTAGAGGAACAACTTAAACTTGGACAAAATGAAGCCTCATTTTTAGATTTTAACTCTCCTGTTTTTGTTATACAAAGGAACTCAGGAAAATGTCAGCTGTTAATTAATATAAGGAATGTTAATTTTACTGTGTCCCCCACAGTCACATTATAACCAGGCCTCCCAGTTCCAGCAGCTATTCCTAAAGACTGTCCATTGGATTTAATAGACCTAAAAGACTGCTTTTATGAAATACTCATATACCTAGAGGACTGAAAATACTTTGCATTTTCCAATCCTTCTCTTATCAACAGAGCCCTCATGTGTAGGTTACAGTGGACTGTTTTACCTCAGGAATGATCACCTAACCTACTTATACCAATATTTTGTTTATGTGGTTTTATGCCCTGCTCATGCAAGATATTCCATCCTTTGGGGCTGGAGTAATAGCACAGTGGTAGGGCATTTTAATCTAACCTATGATGCTTTTTATAGCCAACTCTTAAACTTTCTCACTACCTTACTTGCCAGTGTTATATTTATGAAGCACTTTGCCCACTTCCCATTTACTATCCTCGATGCCCATTTTTACTCCTGTAACATATTGATCGATCTACTATGTATATGTGTATATGGGTGTGTTGGGGACCTCCTTCATTAGTTTAATGTCAATTACTCATAATGTCTGTGTTGCACATAGTTTTTTACCTTCCACCTCCCTCACCTACCACTTTGGAAAACCTTTTTTTTTTATCATTTCTTCATGCTCACTTATTCTGGATTTATTATTCTCCCTATTTTACCCTTTTACCCCTACAAATTAATACCCTTTGTGAATTGCCTTCTCAAGTAGGCCTTGGCTTAGAGACTGATCTCACCCTGTTACTCTATCCAAAAGCTGTAGGACATTTTCACTGTCTCCTGGACTGCCATCAATTGATATAATCTTATTAGCTGAAGCAGTATTACAGAGTCTACCCACCTTGGTCTTATTCAACAGACCAGGGGGATATGTTTATTTCTTTATATGTCTTTGCTCATGCACATTTCTTCATTGGGGAAGAGCATTGCTCCTTTGAGCTTGTTCAGTAGAAAATAGGGGATATGTGTGTTCCTTTATGTCTTTCTTGGGAAACATATATACCAGCAATTATAGGGCATGACATCAACTGAGAGATAGATAATATAACCTAGTCATAGTCCCTGGTGCCCAATAGAACTCTGGGGCTCTTTATCCTTTATCTTTTTCCAAACCAGTAAAATGGGGAAATCTTATATAAGACAGGAGTTTCTGCCAATTAGGGATAGGAACTCCATAATTTATGTTGTAGGTGGGCCTTTTCCCTTGAACATTTGTCATATTGACTTGACAAGCGAAGTTGCTGTGAGATCGGCCACTCAAGCCAGAACCATGGGCAGGCTTTGTGCACCCTGACAATGAGGAAATGAGGGACAGAGTTTGAGACACTCTGGCAATAACTTGCAATCTGGTTTGTCCATTGTGATGTCCTGACAAAGACTTTCAACCTGGGCATACTTTGTGACATCCTGGCAACGACTTGTAACCCTGGAAATCTTTGTGACATTCTAGCAATGGCTTGTAAACCTAGAATACTTCGTAACATTCTACCAACAACTTGTAAACTGGGCAATCTTCCTGATGCTCTTCCAATGATATAGAACTGTGAGAGCCCAAGGACTCTTATACTATGCCTACAATGACAGCTGCCAAGAGAAATTTTCTCGATACCTAGAAGACTCTCCACAGAAGCGTGTTTCTCCTCAGAGAAGTTTGAGAAACCTTTCAATAATGTGCTCCCTTGTGCTTCTATACCTTTTTCTGACAGCTGAGCCCAGCAGCGATTCTTTTCTAGTAGAGGGGCTGTGGCGGTGGGAGAAAGAAGCAGACAACCTCTTTCCTGTGGGGTATAAGAACTTCAGGAAGCAAGCCTTGTTCTGCACAAAGCCTGCAGTTCAGCAGAGAAAGGGAAACACACAGTTACTGAGTTTGAGTTTAGGAGTCCTCAGTTGCTGGCCAATCCCTCCTTTTAAGGATTTGCAGACTCACGTACAGGTAGAAGCCTGTCTCCCACAGGCTCCACTTCATGTCTACATGCAGGTGAGAAGTCCCAGGTTCCTGTTGGACTTTTGGGACCAGTCAATGAGAAAATGGTGCCAGCAGTTACCTTTATGGGCCTGGGTTCCCTCTTCCTTTGACTCCCCACTCTCCCTCTTCCTTCAGTCTCATCTCTCTGCTGGACTGCAGGAGGCCGCTTTGAATTTTCTCTCTAGGTTCTGTACTGTGCAGCCTCTGCTGTACTGTCCTGTGGAGGCCTCCTTTTAGTCTGTTCTCTAGGATTTCTCTGGTCTTAAAGGACTCCTTCCTAGGCACACTGGACCCTGCCTTAATGGCTGCTCTTGGTCTTTTAATATCCCCTGGGGAGCTGCATTTTTCTTGTGTTAATTATTGTTGAGGAACTACATCTGGGGTGCTAAGAGATTACTCTTGGCTTTGTGCTCAGGGGTCACTCCTGGTGGACCCTAGGGAACCCTAGCCAGTGTGTTTGCTCAAACTGGTCTGTCACATGCAAAGAAAGCACCTTTCTCACAGTGCTATTGCTCCCTGCTTGGCCATGGTATTCTAGTTGCTATGTTCTCTGCTGGTGGAGGAGACTCGCCTAATTTCTGTGAGTTGCAGGACTGTGTGCCAGAGACTCTTGAGGGCAGGAACCCCTAATTATTTCTTGAATGGGTGTGGATACTACTTCAGGACCTCTGCTCTCCTCTGAGGGAGACTTGCTCCTCTGAGAGAACCCGTTACCCTAAAGGAGATCATTGTCCTTGGGACTTGCAAAGAAACTCTTGTGGAGGTCAGAATAGCCAAGGCTGTGAGAAGTGCCTGCCTAGTTAACCTTTAGGCCCATCCCTTGTTTCCTTCAGGAAAGAGCAGGCAAAAATGGAATAAAGCTCTGGATAGACAACAGGTTTCTGGCCCCAAGTGTCCTAGAATGTTCTATTGCAGACTAAGTTTGTGTGCTTGGGAGTCCCAGCTCTACTGACAGAGAGGACACTGGAATAAGCCCCTGGAGAAGCAGCCTGAGGTCTGGAAAGGATCTCCTTTCTCCCATCCTCTCTCCCTCCCTCCCTTTCTTCTTGTCCTTCAATAGGGCCACATTGTGGATGCCTGTGGATCTGCCTTGTTTGCTCATATTATTGCCTTAGAGCTCACTTTCCTGAACAGGATTCTATCTGCTTTATTTCAATCTGAGCCAGTCTTCTGAGTACCCATCTACCTGTCCAGAGACATGTACTCCATTTGTGCAGCTTGATGATTCTTTAAGAAGTTTGCATACAGTAGAACAATTATTACTTTCTCACAAGTCTATATCCCACCATACTATGCAAAAAAAATCACAATGCCTTTTCCTTTTTATCTGCTTCTCTCACACACACAGACAGACACATATATTTGGATGCACACACACATATATGCTCTCATCCTCTTTCATTCTCCCAACCACACTCTCCAGGTGATACAGTTGGGGGAGGCACTCAGTGTTCAGATACAACCCAGGGCTTCACATATGCCAGTCATATGCAATTCTGCATAGCTACCTTTGGTTGGGATTTTTTTATTCTACAGCATAATTTGTTATCTCTAATATGTCTCCCTTATCTGGAGGATACACTCTTTTAAAAATAAATCAATTTTGTTAAACATAGTGGTTTTCAAAATAGTTCATAGTAGCAGTAAATCCCTTAGAAGCTACTTGTGTTGAGTAGAAAGCTGTTCTAGAATTGATCCCTATAAAACTTTTGATTGGTGAAAACTCAAAGAATTCTTAGTTTAATGAGCAAGCTTTTGTCAATTTGTTTTGTTTGAGGACCATACTTGGCATTGTTCAAGGGTTCCTCCTGGCTCTCCAGTACTCAGGAGTTACCCTAGGGTCATCACTCTTGGTGGTACCTAGGAAACTATATGGGATGCTGGGGATTGAACTCTTTGTACTATCACTCTGGTCACTGTGTATACATTTTAAAAGAATATCTCTTCATTTTCATGGAACTTCATCTGCTTTTAGGATTTCTGTCATTTTGAGACTTGACTATAGCTCTACCTTGGTCCATCACTAACATAGAGGAAACTCTTTTCTGTTTGTAAATTTATTTTATTTATTTATTTATTTTGGTGTTTCGGTCAGACTTAGCAGTGCTCAGGGTTTCTCCGGGATCTATGTTCAGAAACCGCTCCTGGCAGGCTCGGGGGACCCTATGATATGCTGGGATTCGAACTACTATCCTTCTGCATGCAAGGCCAATGCCCCACCTTCATGCTATCTCTCCTGCCTCCACAGTGGAAACTTTTGCTTTTATAGTTATCAAAACAGCATGGTATTGGAATAAGGACAGACCCTCAGATCAGTGGAATAGGCTTGAATCTCAGAAAATGTTCCCCAGACATACAGTCACCTAATTTTCTATAAAGGAGCAAGAAATCCTAAATGGAGCAAAGAAAGCCTCTTCAACAAGTGGTGTTGGCACAACTGGCTAGCCACATGCAAAAAATTGAACTTAGACCCCCAGCTAACATCATGTACAAAGATGAAATTCAAATGGATCAAAGACCTTGATATCAGACCTGAAACCATAAAATACATAGAACGACACGTAGGCAAAACACTGCAGGACATTGAGACTACAAGCATATTCAAGGAGGAAAATGCACTCTCCAAGCAGGTGAAAGCAGATATTAACAGATGGGAGTATATTAAGCTGAGAAGCTTCTGCACCTCAAAGGAAATAGTGCCCAGGATACAAGAGCCTCCCACTGAGTGGGAGAAACTATTCACCCAATACCCATCAGATAAGGGGCTAATTTCCAAAATATACAAGGCGCTGACAGAACTTTACAAGAAAAAAAC
>PVKC010019089.1:0-19240 GCA_004027635.1 Crocidura indochinensis
AATGGCCTGCTTGAAAGTCTCATTCACTAGGTTTACTTCTTTACTTTATACAACTAAAGAGAGAGGAACAGGGATGTTGGAGAGATAGTATCTTAGGCAAGGTCCTTGCCACGCATGCAGCCAATCCAGGTTTGATCCCCAACACCCTGAATACTGCCAGGAGTGATCCCTGAGCACAGAACTAACAGTAAGCCCTAAGTACAGCTGGATATAGCACAAAAGAAGGATAAGAAAACTGGAAACAGGAACACAAGATACAAAAAAACAGCTGGACAAAAATTGGACAAAAATATGCCTCCTATACAAGTCCAATTTAGTATAATAATATTATAAAAATAAATGAAACTAATCTAACAATGTAGTTAAATATAACTGAAAATAAGACTAACTTCTCCATTATAAAGAATACTTTATATTACCATCTATCTTATTTCTGGGAAATATATGCAAAATAGAAATTCAGAAGATTTACTTGTTATAAACCTATGGATGAGGTTGTTTATATTTAAAAAATTTAATAGGAGCCAGAGAGAACATAGCAGTTAAGGTATTTTTGCATTCAGCTGTCCAGGCTTTGATCCCTGGTATCCCAAATGGTCTCCCAAGCCTGCCAGGAGTAATTTCTGAGCACAGAGTCAGGAGCAATCCTTGAGCATCACTGGGTATGACCCAAAAATAAAACAAAAAATGTAATAGGAGGTAGAGCGAGTGATATTACAGCAGGTAGATCATTTGCCTTGCACATAGCCAACTGGGATTTAATCCCCAACATCTCATGTGGCTCATGTAGTACCTGGAGCCCCTGAGCCCTGAGCACAGATCTAGGAATAATCCCTGAACACTGCTGGGTGTGGCCTAAAATCCAATAATAATAATAATAATAATAATAATAATAATATTACAATAATAATAATATTACAATAATAAAATAAAAGTTAACTAAACAATGTGTCCAATATCATATGGGCTTTTTGCATGAAGCCTTTGACACGGTCATTTGTACCCCCTGCTATTCCCAGTAGCATCTATTCCAAGGAAGCACTGGGCATTTGAGGCCTAAAATCTTGAAGATACGTGGGTAAGAAAGTGGATCTACTCACAGAGTAGGGGAGAGGCAAGACTTAGATGAAGTTCCATAAAAGCCAACGATGTGGGAAGACAGATATTCAGAACTCCAAGTCTCTGTTCTATTTCTATTTCATCATCTTCATAGGTCTAGTGGCCGCATGTCTATATAGAGAATATATATAGACAATCGCACAAATGAGTGTGATCATTCTATGTCTATTCCTCTCCCTGACTCATTTTGCTCAGGATAATACTCTCCAAGTCCATCCATGTATTATACCTTGTTTTACCCAAAAACAAATATCATCCCTGGTTTCTTTATATCTGTTTACAACTTGGTTTCATAAAAAAAAAAAAAAAAAACCACGATTGTCTTATATGTAAACTTGGGCAGGACAGGCTCAGGATAACCTGAGCTATCTTCCCTTACTTTGTTCATACTTCCCCACCTGGGAGTAGTCTCTGTACTCAATAAAAACAATTCTGGCAGGCAGCTTGGGGAATATGAAGATTGTCAAACTATACATGTTTCATACTGAGCATATTGAGCCTGGTCTGTATTATTTCGTGCAGTGACTCTGCTTTAGCCTCATTCACATGGGTTTGGAGTGGGCTGATTTTACAATTTATAGGCAAATTTCATGATTTAGTTTTTTCTAACAGCTGCATAGTATTCCATTGTATAGATACACCACAAGTTTTTTTTAAATCCATTCCTCTTTTCTCAGCAACTTGCATTATCATCATTTCTATCTTTTTTTTTTTTTGGTTTTTCGGGCCACACCCATTTGATGGTCAGGGGTTACTCCTGGCTAAGCGCTCAGAAATCGCTTGTGGGGACCATATGGGATGCTGGGGGATCGAACCGCAGTCTTTTCTTGGCTAGCACTTGTAAGGCTTACCTTACTTCTAGTGCCACCTCGCAGGCCCCCCTCATTTCTATCTTAAAATAAGCATCCTTTCTCTTCACCAGCCTTGGAATCCCTACCTACTAGAAGATGCACAGGTGTATAATTCAATTCAATTTTGTAACTCCTAATCTGTTTGATGCAAATTTGATTGTTGAGGTAACCCAAGGGTTAAAGAAAAAAACTGTTCTCCAGAAACAAGAAAAAATAAACACCTTGGCTCAATAATGACATGTGAAGATTTTTCTGACTTACTGACCAAAAGACAGAGGAAAAATATATATATTCCATTTCACAACTTCAGACAGAAGTCAAAAACAAAACAAAAAAAAACCATAAAAACACATCTCAAAGTGCTACTCTCCTTTATTTCTCAATAAAGTCCATTTTAAATGAAGCTATGTGCAGAGAGTGTTAAAACAAACTGAAGACTGGAAACACAGCACCCTTTAACTCCCACCTTTAGCAAACAGATCGAAGCAGGGCCTAGATTCCCTCCATCCCTTTCACCACTAAGAGATGTAGAAATGTTCCCCTGTATTTTGCCCCAAATCTCTTCTAGACCCCAATGAAGGATTTGGAATTTACAGGCTGATGTGCTCTGTATGAAAGGAAACAGCCACAGCATACCAGAACCATGAAAGCTGAGAACTTGTTCTACAGTTCTATACTGGACGATCTGACTTCCTAAGACCCAAGCAATTAACCAGAAATAAAAGCCGACAGTAGCATAAAATTGAAGAATAAGGGGCAACAAAAAGCAAGAACAAGCAGATCTTTCTTTCATGAGCTTGAATCCTCTGAAATGAGCAGCTGTTCATAGTCACTGAGAATGGGCAAAAGAGTGAAGAGGAAATTCTCTACAACCACTGGCTCTTCCCACTGAAGATTTAGGCTAAATGGGCCAAGACGTCTGAGGAAGCAAGGCTTGCTCCCTGGATCCCAATGCACAGACCAACACAAAGCAAGGTGAACCAAACTGGTCTCAAAGTCAGAATTGAACCAAACTGGATCCAAAGTTAAAATTGAATCAAACTGGCCCCAAAGTCAGAATCAAACCAAACTAACCTCAGCAGGAATGTAAGGAAAAATACACTTCCATGTTTCTATGCCATCTGTGAATATCATGAATGGATCTTACGCATATGCATTGACCATTTCATGCATTTTAACCATTTCTCAGTGCCAAAAGCTTTTCACTCAGACCTTCCTTAATATTTTAAGCTTTCCAAATAAGATTAAAGTTTCACTGAATAATTTTGTTCAATAAATTCTTCATTTCCTTCAGGTGCCAGTATAAACTATTAAGAGGAAAAATTCCATTTCTACAAAGAGATAGTAGGCGTTTTACATTTCTTCATATTTCTTGCCATACCATGTGGTGATTAACAGGTAATACAAAAAGAATATGACGTCAGAGAAAATGTTGATTTGCATTCTACAAGTATTAAGTAAAATTTATTGAAAGGATAAAGTATTTCCACCTAACTTCGTAGCCACAAAAAGGACTATATAAAATAATCAAGTTTGCAAGTTTTTAACAACAAAAAATATTTAAACAAAATCTATTTATTTTTTATGGCATTGCACGAAAAGTCAACAATGAAAATGATGTTGTAGGGGCCAAAGTGACAGATAGCACAGTGGGGAGAATGTTTGCTTTATCCAGGGCCAACCTGGCTTTGATACCCAGCATCCCATATGGTCCCCCAAGCCCACCAGGAATGATTCCTGAGCATAGAGCCAGAAGTAACACCTGAACACCACCTGGTGCAGGCCAAAAATGAACACAAAGAAAAAGAAATTGACGTTGTAGACTAGAAAAATCAACCCAGTTTTTAAAGAAACAGCAAAGACCTACACAAGAACTGAAATCAAAGGTTTGAAATGAAAACTGAGCTCTAATAATTATATTTCTGAGCAAGTCAACCCTGACTGTCTCTTACAGCCTAAGTCTCTCCTGATTTTGGGTATAGAAAGCTGCAAAGATCTAACCATTTCTTCCTTATTGCCACCCTCCAACAGTTTCTAAAGAGCCAGGGTGGGAACCAATTTATGTCCAAACCAAAACTTCTTTTCCTTCTTTCTTCCATTAGAAATATTTAGATCTATATTTTTTTTAGAAATTTTTAAATTAAATCACCACGAGTTAAAAAGTTGTTGATGGTTAAGTTTCAGTCATACAATGTCACGCAATGGTCCAACCTCCATCCCTTCACCAGTTCACACTTCCCACCACCAATGTCCCCTAGGTTTCCTCCCACTCACCTTCCCCCTACCTCTATGGCAGATACTTTTCTTCTCTCTATTTTCTCTCCCCTCTTTTCCTTTTAGACACTGTGGTTTGCAATACTGTTACTGAAAGGCTAAAATGCTTATCACTTTACATTTCAACACTCTTGTCCAAGTGACCATTTCTAGCTATCATTGTTGTCATGTTCCCTTCTCACCTCTGAGACAAGTTTCCTACCATGAACTAATCCTCATGGCCCTTGTTTTTATTAACTTTGAATTTTATTACCAAACTGTTTTATATCCTGCAAATGATTGTGATCATTCTATGTCTGTCCCTATCCCTCAGATTCATTTCACTCAACGTGATACTCTCCTTATCTATCCCTGTATAAGTAAATATCATGACTTAATTTTCTGACAGCTGTGTAGTATTCCACTGTGCATATGTACAACAGTTTATACATCCATTCATCTGTTCTCAGGCACCTGGGTTATTTCCAGATTCTGGCTGTTGTGAATAACTGCAAGAATATAGAAGTGCAGAGACTTTGTCTGCATTGTGTCTTAGGACCCTACGGGTATGTTCTCAGAAATGATATTGTGTATTGAACGAAAGCTAAATTTGTAGTTTATTGTTATTATTAAATTTTTCTACTTTTTATCTTTTTAAAACCTCTTTAACATTTTTAAAAGTTTTACTTAGGAATCATGGTTTCTAAAATTTTTGGAAGTTGAGTAGTTTTATATTAAGCATAAAATATTTCAACAGCAATACCACCAACAGTATCAGCTTCCATCACCAGCGCTCTCATACTCCATTTACCCCTCCCCCTCATCTACCTTCTCCCACTCTGCTCCCTGCCTAACACCTTGATAGGCGCATTTAAGTTGGGTGGTCTCAGCTGAGATCTCCTGTTTTCAGTGTTAATGACACTATGCTTTGGATGTACCGCTACATCACTCCCCCACATCCTCAATATAACTCAAGGCTCGACCCCTGTTCCTCCAACACTTCCCTTTCTCATATTCTTTCTTCCTGTCTTGATTTCTTTTCTTCACTGTTCTGCTCCTTAGGTTCTTAGGGTTCATGGCTCGAAGCATCTCACTTTTACTATTTTACATTTCCTAATACAATCAAGGCTAGACCAGTCGACATCCCCACCAACAGTGAATGAAAAAGAGTCCCTTTCTCCCTGCATTCATGCCAGCACTGAAATCTAAAACTTCTTAGGCTACCAAAAGATGTGACTGTGAACTATGCCAGAACAGAACTCAAACCACCTGTATTTCTCCTCGGAAAAGTGGAAATTAGGCAAAACAAACAAGATAACTATTCATCACAGTATTTAATCACTTCTTGTGACAAGTGATCAAGTACAAGTGTAGGGGGCTTTGAGAACAGGAGTGCTGGCCCTTTATTATGACTCAGTAATAAACCAAACTCCCAGGAAGAGTAGAGAAGTATTTTTTGCTAACAAGGAAATGAAAGCTGCAGCAGTGATAGTGACAGTGGCCAGGTCCATCTGCCCTCATACTTCACAGGCTGCCAGCTTTGGGTCAAGGACAAAAGGGACATTCTTGCCAACTTGGAGATATCAGTTGTCCCATTTGGGTTCAACACAACTATCTTAAACCAGCCACATGGCCACACATGGGGCAGAGACACTGTGATGTCATAAAGCAGGGGTCCTCAAACTTTTTAAACAGGGACACAGTTCACTGTCCCTCAGACCATTGGAGGGCCAGACTATAGTAAAAACAAAAATTATGAACAAATTCCTATGCACACTGATACATCTTATTTTGATGTGAAGAAACACAACGGGAATAAATACAATATGTGGCCCGTGGGCCGTAGTTTGAGGACCACTGTCAAAGGATGCTTTGTCTTCCATAAATCATAAAGCCTTACCTAAAACCTGACTTAGGTCCAGGTCACTCTCTCTCTCCTCCAATAACAGCCTCCCTCAGTCCAGTACTACCATCTTCTCCACAAGGCCCAGCTTTGGCCTGCAGGATTCTTGTCTAGAGAAAGAACCCCCAGTTCAGGCCATGCTAGCAGAAGGATTATGGCTGCTCAGAACTCCAGTATGTGTCCGATGGAATTGGAATGTCTTGCCTACATAGCTGAAGAGGACATGCTCTTTATGCCACTGCTCTAGTCCCCCAACCTCTGCTCCTCACCTAATTCTTTCCTGGGAAAATCCTTTTCCTAATTCCTTTCCTTATCTGCAGTCTCAGAAGAAAACAGAGTGGCAAGCCTTGGGCAAAGAACACAGGACTCTGTTCACTCAGTCACTCGGAAACACAATGATCCAATCTTAACAGGCCTCAGTCTGCAAACAAGACGAGAAGGTTCTGTCTCACATGCCTCACTGGTAAGAAAAACTTTCTCCTGCCAGTGACAGAACTTGCTGCCTGAACTATTTATTTATATCACATTTTCATGTTGGATGCATTGATGTGATGAGAAATGTTTTTACATGCTGATGATAAAACAAGAAAAAAATAACCAAAAGTCCTACTTTTACATTTCAGTAATTTAATGACAATGAGCACATTTTTTTTTTTTTTTTGGTGAAGTGGATGGTATACTTTACACCATGCAAGACAGAGGTAATGGCACTGGGACAACATGTCCAACACATGACTATTCTGGACAAATAAGGGTGACATCAATCATCTTAGTAAAACTGAGGGTCAACTCTCCTAGACTGTTGGGCAGCTTTAATGACATCAAGTTAGAGTTAGTTATTGCTGCCTTGGGAGAGAGGAGAGGGATTCAGACTTGCATTAAACTCAAGACACTTTCCTCCAGCTTCAGTTGTGTTCTTGTCAGCTGAACGTCATAATGAAAAATATTCAACACTCATGTGTCAGTCATGGATTCAGAAACTTCTGTATTTGTAAGAGAAAAAAAAAGATGGGGGCCACTGTGCAATAGCACAGTGGAGACAGTGTTTTCCTTGCATGTGGCTGACACTAGTTTGATCTCTGGCATCCCAAATGCCAGCCAGAAATGATTCCTGAGTACAGAGCCAGGAGCAACCTCTGAGTGCTGCCAGGTGTAGCCCAAAAACAAAAACAAAGAATGAGACAAAATACACAAAGCATCTAAAAGTATGGGACACAATAGACCTTCAGTGAAGCATTTAGAAACACAGATGCTGATGGTGGGCAGAAGAGGAAATGAAGTGGTGAGTTCCAGTTTTATTGGCTCCTAAGTCTTTCCTGATTGCTGACTTATTTTCTAAGCCATGTGAATGTACTTTTTTGACTTTCAACATTTTATGAGAAGGGAAACTGGAATGTTCTGCTCTGGAATAAAGCACTAAAATGTGATGATGATAATGAATCACAACAATGACTGGACACTGGGTGTATGGACCAGCATCATTGGTTCATCTGCCATTTCTCTTCCTCCTTTCCTCTCACTGGGAGGTGCCCTGGATTCACCCTTAGAAGCTAGAGATTCATTACGCAGACAAACCAAAAGATGCTGAAGTGGAGGCCGACTAAGCACACACCAGACAATCCTCTCTCTGAGTGAAAGTGTGCCAGGACACAGTCTTGAATACTTTCTCTAAAGTCAAAACACATACTTTCAGGGGCTACACACTGGCATGTTGCATCTGAAGCTAGTTGGCAATTCTATAGCCCTGATTAAGCCAGGAGAGAACAGTAGACCATACCTCTATGAACAGAACACTGAGCACCTCTCACCATGATCTCATGGCTGGGAAACATCCTTCTGTGTCCTCACTTTACCCCACTAGCTTCCTACAGAATCAGGCCCTCTTCCCCTGTTCTCTGTAGTCTCCCTATGAAAATGGCAAGAATCAAGGGAGCCTGCAGTAGAAATGATTTGCTAATCTGTGAAAGGAAGCTTGGGCAATTGGTGGCTGGAGATGGCAACCAAGCCACAGAAGCCAAGCTGCAGTCCCTTCCCTGGATTACTGAGTGAGCAAGCTAATGTGGGCATGGAAGGAGAGCATAGACCAGGACCTCAGCAGGCAGGCTTTTCCCAGGCAGGGCAAGTCTGGAGGACCAAGTGGTGAGTACCTGAGGCCACACAGAACCAGATTCCTTAGTGGGAATGTGTTCTCTAACAAGAACTAAGGCCTGGACCTCCAACCAGAAAGAGAAAAATCACATCATCTTGCAACGTTTATTGTAATGCCTTAGACAAGAAGGCACAAGAAGTTCTATGTGGGGAGGGCCAAATTTTTTTCCCTTCAAATTGTGAACCTAATGCTCACTTCTAAGTTTTTAAGCTTCAGAAATCAGGAGTCTAAAACATTCCAAGTAATTTTAGCAATGACTCCATTTTGATGCACATATTTATTTGATGCACATATTTATTTGTATAACCACACACATACACACACAATGTGGAATTTTAGATGTCTGAAAATAAGAATATCCTCCACCATCAAAAATAATTAAACTTTCTGAGAAGCAGTCACCACCTGTCCCATCTCATTTAAGTTACGACATTATCAGACACTTGTGATAATTCATTTGAAGAAGAAAATATGACTTCCAAGGAATTCCTCTGTTTCCTCATCCAAAAGAAATTGTGACAATATCACTTCTACATAGTTATATGTATAACATGAAACATCTTTGAAACATATTTGAAATGTTTCTGAAAACATTTTCTAAGCTAGAAACCCATCCTCTCTAGGACATACACTTAGAAACTCACATTCTAACTAGTTGTATGAAATATCTATGTATACTACCTTGGCATTAAACACCAATCAAAATCACAAACAAGCTCATTCCTCAAAACTAAGCATGGATCCCTCTATCTCAGTAACCATAAAATCTTAAAAAATGACCAATCACAGAGAATGGCAGAACAATAAACAACTTTCCTTTGGTCTTTAACAAGGACCTAGCCACATTTTGTATTATGTTCGATTTGTGTAGGCACTTTACTGAAAGAAAATCTTTCCATTCTACTTCCTACAACCCAATCCTAATAATAACTCTCTATTCTACAAAAGAAAGCTCTTACTTTTCCTACTTCAGAGAGAAGAATTCCAGACCTCAGATGTGAAGAGACCTACTTACATCTGTGAGGAGGCCATGCTGAGTCAAGTCCCCACATTTTGATGGGAACAACTTAGTAATCAATCGCATTAGCTCCTCTTAAACCAATAGTGGAAAAATTACATCCGTTAACTGTTTTCAGCAGTCATCAATACCTAGATTAATAAAGACCACATAGAAAATAATCTATTTAGAATGAAGGATCTGTGGCTTATACAAACAATAGCATACTATGCAGCCCCAAGGAAAAAAAAATATAAAGTCTTGTAGATAGTGGCCCTTTGGATGAAATGGGAAGGGACATCCAGCCAAGGAAGAAGGATCAATCCAGGATGCTCTCCCACATCTGTGGAACATGAAGAAACAAATCAAGGATCAGCATAATATCAACTGATAATAAACCTGAAATTCTGAGTGGCTGACCTGAAGCTATGTGTTTGAAGAGGGCAATGACTAGTTTAACTCAGCAACAGAGGCGGATAATCAGGAACACATGGGAGACACTACGGAAGGTTCAGTCTACACCCAACCATGAAGACCAACTGACTAACAGAACGGGGGTGGGGGGGAGGAAGAAAGGTCAGATCAAAGGTGATTTAGATAGGGACAGGGTGGAGGAGGATCATGATACTTAAATGATGGTGGTTTTGAGAACACAGATACTCATGCCCAAAACCTGGACACTGTTATAAGTCTATTGCCTAAACTACAACTTTTAAATACAGAAAAATAAAGAACCACAGGGGCCAGAGAAAACCTGATAATAGATGGCTGAGTATGCACCATGCCCAGCACTATGCTAATATGGAAATGCAGAGGAGGGTTCATAAGAGATCCATGTTCTCAGCACTCTGCACTTCCTCCATTTCATTCAAATGAAAACTGGGTGATGGGGGAGAAGAAATGAACAGACACTTCCTCAAAGAAAAAATACAAATGGCCAAAAGACACATGAAAAAATGCTCCACACCACTAATCACCAGGGAGATGCAAATCAAAATAACAATAAGGTACCATCTCATGCCACAGAGACTGGCACACATCACAAAGAAAAAGTACAATTAGTGCTGGTGGGGATGTGGAGAGAAATGAACTCTTATTGACTGCTGGTGGGAATGTTGTCTAGTCCAGCCTTTATAAAAAACAATATGGGGATTCTTCAAAAAACTGAAAATCGAGCTCTTATATGATCCAGCTATACCACTCCTAGAGTTATACCCTAGGAACACAAAAATAAAATTCAAAACTCCCTTCCTCACACCTATAATCATTGCAGCACTATTTTCAATAGCCAGATTCTGGAAGCAACCAATATCCCCTTCAATAGATGAATGGCTAAAGAAACTGTGGTACATATATATAATAGAATATTATACAGTCATCAGGAAAAAATCATGAAATTTTCCTATACATGAATGTACATGGACACTATTATGCTGAGTTAAATAAGTCAGAGGGAGAAAGATAGACACAGAATAATCTCACTCATCTATGAGTTTTAAGAAAAATTAAGAACAATATTGTAATAATGCCCAGAGACAATAGAGATAAGGGCTCGAAGGGTCAGCTCACAATATAAAGCTCGCCACAAAGAGTGGTGAATGCTGTTAGGGAAATAACTACACTAACAACCAATATGACAATCTTCATGAGTGAGAGAAATAGAATGCCTATTTTGAATACAGGTTTGGAGGAAGCATTGGTGTTGGGAATATTGCACTGGTGAAGGAGGGGGGGTGCTCTGTTTATGATTGAAACCCAATTACAATCATGTTTGTAAACATGGTGCTTAAATAAAGGTTTATATAAAAAATAAAATAACAGAATAATAAAAAAAAAGAAAAAAGAAAACTAGGTGATGGATATTAAGACATTTCAAGGGCATCACACAGTGAGTATCTACATCAGAGTGGACTCAAGGAGAACTGAATTCTGCAGAGCTCACAATTCTGAGTACACATATTTATACTATATGTACTGACCTGGTAGTAAATAGGAGCCTTTCACTGTGAATCTAATAAACAAGATGTCATCAAAAAGCATGTTCTGATCTATTATTAAAACCTATACAAAAAGAGTTCTTAAGCTCTGTGTCTATAGCCATGTCTAAGTAAATTTACATCATTAGAGAATAATATGGATCTTAGAATCAATGTAAAAGTTGCTTTCTTCAGAGTTCACAGAAAATGCTCTAGAAATAAAATTTTTGAAAAGTGCAGAATTTATTATATCCATCAAAGGACTTTGGCATTTTTTACCTACAACACAGTTGTGAGAACTTAAATGTTTTATAACATTTTTATTGGATAAAACTGGGTGCTCAGCCCAGAGCAATAACACAGTGAGGAGGGCATTTTCCTTGTACCTAACCAACCCAGGTTCAATCCCCAAAATCCCATATGGTCCCCCAAGCACACTAGGAGTAATTCCTGAGTGCAGAGCTTGGAGTACCCCAAGTATCGCTGTGTGTGGCAAAAAAAAAAAAAAAATGGTGCTCTCGACCATGATGGTTCCTGTGTATGGGACTTAGAGATACACAGCAAAACAACATCAAAGATTCAAAAGCAAAATCAAGGATAACTGGCACACACAGTTGACTTAGAGAGGTGGTGAGAGGAAAGGAGGGAGGTGAGACAGATACCCTGTTGATGATGTTGGAACTACATCCATGAGAATTATCCATTATTAATATATTTATTACCCATTATTAATATACTTTTGTAAACCAAAAAAAATAATAATGTAAAAATCTCCTGATCTGGAACAAACTCTTTCAAATCAAAGTTCAATCAATTTATAAAGTTCTCAGGGCAAGAGAAATAGTACAGCAGGTATGAGGCTTGCCTTGTATGCAGCTGATCCACATATGGTTGGTTCTTCAATCCCACCAGGAATAATCTCTAAGCACAGCCTGCTATAACACAAAGCCAAAAACAAACTAAATTTATGTCAGTTTTCAAACAATATTTTCATTCCATTCCTATTTTTTCTAACAATCAGTAAATTCTAGAAAATAACAGAAGTTAAATAAAATATTCTATTTTTAAATTTTCTAGGCAAATAACTTTTGCAGAACATTATAATGCTCCATTGACTAATGGAACATAACGCTAAGTAAAAGTTTTAATGGTGTAAAGCAAAATTGCAGATAACATATCCTGAGTATACCTCTGCTGTATTAGTCTTGGGGCAGGTTAAGTCTAGTGCCCAGGCTTGTGAGGTATGGAATATGAAATATTTAGGGACATTTGTGTCTAAACTTTAGACAGCCCTAGCATCCATGTTTGTTGGTATGGGAGAGTGGGGCTGGAGAAATGTGAGATTCCTGACAGAAGATTCAGAAGACAATCCTGCTGAATGCTTTGGACTCCGACCAGACCAACAAAACATCCTTGACCTGTGTGAACTGAGTGTTTGGCATTCTCAGACTCTACAACTGCCTGTCACTTGATGGTGTTTATTTAAACTTGATTATTGTCTTGACTTTTGTACTTCAGTATTTCCTTTGAAACTGCAGCTCCATAAGCACGTTCCATATGTTCTTCTGTAATTCAGCAGATGCTCCCACTGTGGAGGGCAATTGGCGCCATCAGTGTAGAAAGTGTGCTGTGTGACCCCATTCTGGGGATCCAGCACCACTTGCTGGGTCTGTGTCAAATGAGGGCACAATTGTCTGTCCACTTGATGCACCGGTCATATACATAATGGTGAGCAATGGTGAATTGTCTAGTTCTAGCTCATTATAAAGTAAAACTAACCTCTTGTGTCCTTGTGGACAAATCTGGATAAGGGTAGGGGAAGGTTTGTGGGTACATTACTGAGGAACTCCTAAACCACTTTATGCCATCAGACCCCCTATATCAAAGCACCAATGATAACTCTTCTTGGGTTTTTTTTTGTTTGTTTTGTTTTGTTTTGTTTTTGTTTTGTTTTGTTTTTGGGCCACACCCGGCGGTGCTCAGGGGTTACTCCTGGCTGTCTGCTCAGAAATAGCTCCTGGCAGGCACGGGGGACCATATGGGACACCGGGATTTGAACCAACCACCTTTGGTCCTGGATGGGCTGTTTGCAAGGCAAATGCCGCTGTGCTATCTCTCCGGACCCCAATGATAACTCTTCTTAACGGATCAAAAAATGACAACCTAGCTTTATTACTGTTCTCTATAAGCTAAGACACTCAGACACTGTATGGTTACTTAAAAGAAAATCTACTTTCATTAACTTCCTATTCTCTTTAAAAGTCTTTCACCCCTTACTGAACTGGTAGGATCAATACTTGTAGTGAAAATGCAATTTTACTAACATATTCTAGTTATGATAAAGGATTTAAACATACAAATGGGCAAGTTGCAAGCTGTGGTTCACATATGAAGTCTTACTCGCCCTATCTGAAGCACATGTATATAATATGCTTATTAGTGGACATGCACTAAAGTGTGTACTGAAATATATCCTTCCATTTCTACTATGGGAATTATGCTTGCTATGAGAGCCATAAACTTTGAATTTCTTTCAAATACTTTTAATTACTGGTCATAAGTCCACACTAAAATAAACCAGAGCAATGTTTTTATCATGTTTGTTCACACGGAGTCATATTTATTTGGGAAAGATACAATAACAAAATAAAAACTATAGCAGATACCTAGAGAGCTATTTGTGTGCATGTATCTATGTGTGTGGTGGAACACACATATAGTGTTTCATGACATTCTCCTAAGGTTCACATGATCACAATTTTTACATGGGCAAAAAGATAAACAGTGCTCTTGCTTAGAAGTAATAAAGACAACATGAGAGGTGAAAACTTCAGAATGTGATTTTCTTTACTAAAATCCTAGAGCTTCATGCGTTTTATAATTTCTATATTATACAAGAATATAAAGACTATGACAGTTAAAAAAAAATTTGGGGCCAGAGTGGTGGCGCTAGAGGTAAGACATGTGCCTTGCAAGTGCTAGCCTAGGACAGACTGTGGCTTGATCCCCCGGCGTCCCGTATGGTCACCCCAAGCCAGGAGCGATTTCTGAGAACATAGCCAGGAGCACTCCTGAGCTCATACCCCTGAGCATCAATGGGTGTGGCACAAAAACAAAAACAAACAAACAGAAATTTGTGCTTGCTCCACATGTTACAGTGAAGCTCAGTTCTGATTCTACATTTGTGATGACCAGAGATCTGGACTTAACACATAGTTTAAAGTAAGATGATCAACTGTGAGTCTATATAAAAAGGGAAGACAATGTTTAAAGTAAAAAATTCTTCAAGGATCTGGATAAACTGTCAAAATCAGTTACATATCTGTCAAACATATCATTATAGTGAATAAAAATGTATATGCTGGGTCAAAGCAATAGCACAGCAGGTAGGACGCTTACCTTGCACACAGCTGACCCAGGTTTGATCTACGGCATGAGCCCACCAGGAAAGATTCCTGAGTGCAGAGTCAGAAGTAACCCCTGAGCACTGCCAGAAATGTCCCAAAGCAACAACCGAAAAAAAAAAAGTATATACTACATTACTCTCCAACTATAGAGCAAATTAATAATGTCATTGAAACTAGAAGTTTTTTTAGAACATATTCTATTGGTCTTTATAAGTTTAGACTGGAAAGAGACTATATCTATTCAACTTTCTAGTCAATGGGACCTAACTCTTTATACAAAGGCAGACATAACAAAATATATTAAGGCAGATGACATATTTATTTAACATAAACAAACCTAACACTCAGCACTCATGTAAATCCAAGATACAAGAAATGGTCTTAAGATCTGAACTGAAATCTCCTATCACAAGATCTTCTGTCTCCTATTCTTTTTTTTTTTTTTATTTTAACACCTTGATTACATACATAGTTGTGTTTGGGTTTCAGTCATGTATAGAACACCACCCATCACCAGTGCAACGTTCCCATCACCATTGTCCCAAATCTCCCTCCTATTCTTAAGAAAATGATTTATAATTAGGTATGTATTTTAACTACATTATATAACTCAATTAAAAAAACAGTACTTCAAGAATATTTAATGATTTTTAAATAGGTATGTATACATAACTCAAATCTGGGCACTGGAGAAATAGCACAGTAAGAAGGACATTTGCCTTGCATGCAGTCAACCAGGGTTCAATCCCCAGCACCCCATGTGATCCCCTGAGCTTCATCAGAAGTGATCCTGAATACAGAGCCAGGAAAAACCACTGATCACTACTGGGTATGGTTCCAAACCAAGAAAAAAAAATAATGAACCCCAGGTTTTTCTACTTATTTGGTGGTAGATACAAAAGCAGTATATTTCATGGAGACATAAACTATTATGAGCATATCTCTCTATATAACTACAAAGAATAAATGTGAAACACTTTTCAAACTAGATGATAATGACTTTAAAAGGATAATATTTTTTCAATCCCTACACTAAAAAGTGTAATTTTTATAGGTTGATCATTCATATCTTTAAATACAGTGAGAAGTTTAAATGTTTTATATCTTTAGTTTTGTCTATTCAAGTAACTTCTATGATTGCTTGTAGGATCTAACTATGGCACCAAGCCTTTTATAAAAATTATTTTATTTAAACACTGTTATAAGGTTGTGTGGGTTCTTTTCCACAGATAATAGAAAGCTGTTGGTTGAGTTTCAGACATGCAATGGCCAACACCCTTCAACAGTGTACAATTCCCAACACCAATGTCCTCAATTCCCCCCAACCATCTAACTCTAGGGCAGATGTTTTTCTTCTCTCTCTCTCTTCTCTCTCTCACTCGATTGCTCGCTCTCGCTCCCTCCCTGCCTTTAGACACTGTGGTGTACAATATTTTTACTGAGGGGTATTATGCATATGCATTTTGCAAAGAAATGCAACTTTGGCTCTTTTGAGTATCTGTCCTTCTTATGCCACTTTTCCTTTAACTCAAATATGTGGCCCCCTTGGCTTCCAACCTCCTATTTTCAAAGTTTACAGTGGAACAAGCTTCTCTCCAGCACATGACAGGGGAAGCATTGTCAGTGACTTTTCTCCATTGCTTCCTAGACCCCCTCCCATCCCTGCACAGTAGACACTTACATACAATAGTAACATGCCACCATAATCTGAAAATATCCATCTTGTTCCTATTCTTCAGCTCCTACTAAAAGATTTATAACACCACTGAAATAGGAATTGATAAATCCATCACTGTTGGAGGCATTTTGATCATAATCAATAACATAATTTCACCCTTAAATAGGATTTCAATTAAAGCCCATTTTCCCAAGTCATTTTACTTTCACATAAAAATGAACTTTTGCGCTGCAAATGTGATCATTAACCCCTCAGATGCTGAACAGAAAATCCCTTTCCCTCTGAAGACTCATGCCACATACATGAAACCAAACTCTACTTTCCCTTTATCATAGGTACTTTTCATATTTATTTTTAAAGTATGATAATTACACTTTATTCATGGGAAATGAAAAGTAAGATAAACCTTGGATAAAACACCAGAAGCTACAAAGATTTATCAGATAAAAGTCCTGATGCTTGAACAGCCTTGCACATGGATAAGGCATCAATTTGTCACCTAGTCATGCGACAAGTTTTGAAACATAAAAAACCGCCCCTGGACTCTTGTGGGAGAGGAGCATGTGTACCATCACCAGGGGAGCTAAGAAGCTAAGATCAACCCCACCCTGGGCTGAACTCACTTCTCTCACACTCATAGGGGCTAAGCCCAATGAGCAGGGCTTGGCTTGAAAACCCCCAGCTCCTGACTGCAGAGACACAGTACAGCATGTCACCAAGGCACAAGATTGAGTCTCCTTCACCTCTCTCTCTCTCTCTCTCTCTCTCCTCTCTCTCTGTCTCTCTCTGTGTCTCTTTCTCTCTCTCTCTCTCTCTCTCATTTCTCTCTTTTTCTCTTCTCTCTCCTCTTTCTTCTCTCATACTACGGCATCATTTTGAAAAATGACTTTGGTCTAGAAGTGCCTGCTAGTGCCATTCTTTCTAGAAATAAGTTATACCACCCTGGTCATATTTCCAATGTTCATATTTCCACATACAGTACTCAAGAGATTAGTTGCTTCACTGTCTAGAAGCTGAGGAAAGTACCAGAAATAGGAGCAGGTCAGCCAAGACCTCTTGCTGCAATACTTTATGATGCAAATAATCTGCAACTATCCGCCCACCAAAAAAAAAAAAAGTATAAACTCTACTTCATAACTGTGCCATGATTTAATAATAACAGAAACTCTATGGCCAGAGGTAAATAGAAAAATTCAAGTTAGGTGGCAGTGATGTTCAAAATATGATAGAGTCAAGAAAATAAGACCAAAAGATTTCCTAGAACTGCCTTGTCCCTGCCGCCCATTATCTGAATAGAAACACTTTAACAGGTACTTCAATAACATAATTGGAGTCTCCTGATGCAGCCAGAGTTCCAGGACAACCAAACTCAACTATTTGTACCTGTGCTATAAAAAAACACTGAATGTACAGTTGGGATATGGGTGACAGATTCAAATGAGGCTGCACAGCATGTAGGATTATACATTTCAACCTATATTAATAAGGAGAGTGAACATGGCAGGTCGCTGCTAAACACCATCTAATTACTTTCACATTAATTGAGGAACAATACAATAAATTATCACCTGAAAGAAGGACGCTGGTGCTAATCCCACTAAGATATGTCAAGCCTCTCTCCCCACACTAATTAGTAGGGCAAACAAAATCCTCAACAGCCAACAGCTGAGGGTAGGAAGGTTTCTTTCTCGGGCAGGGGACAGATCTGCCCAAAAGTTTGTTTTTCTCGGTTTAGTACAAAAACTAAGCTTATCTTGGATTTTGAAGAAAAGAGATGAGATCCTGCCATTTTCAACACCTCAGATGTCCCTGAGGGTTCACAGATAGGGACTCTACTCCTGTGTGGAAGATTAAAGAGGGAAAAAGCTCATGTACCAACAGAACAAAAGTAAAATCATTCCAAGACTAGAAGAACAAACCTGTGATTGACAGAGCTGAGAGGGGGACCCAGAGTGGAGTGAAGGCTAGAAATGATGGGGGCTGGCAGCACATAAACTGTACATAAATATCAACCCATACAGTTTTAGATGGCAAATCCCATGTGATAAACCAATGTTATTTCAATTTAAAAAGACTTAGGAAAAGTTTTGCTGATGGCTGGCTTCTTGCCTATGTATACTGTAATTAACTAGAGCAAATGACTGTCACAGAACAACAAAAATGACTCTGAGACTTCGTGACAACTTGGGGGAAAAGGGGAAAAAAGTGAAGAGAGGGTTGATGAGCAATTCTGACCATAAATAACTGTAGAACACTAGGGGAGTGAGTGTAAGGCATCATATGTGCAGAGCCAGACCCCTGAAATCCTCAGGCTTCTTCTCAACAGATGACATGTATATTCACAAAGAGAGAAAAAAAATAAGTTGACTTGCTCACTAAATCATAATACCCAGCCACTCAGGAACTATTTTAAAGGTTACAATCTGTATGGCAGTTGGACTTGGACATGCCCCTTGGATACCCTTATTGTAAAGACAGTTGAACCTGGGCATACCACCTGAACACACCCCTGTCATGCTGGATATAAAAAGGGAAAATTGGATTTGGTGGGGAGGGGTGCAGGATAGACTAGAGCAGGCCTGCTGGTCTGCAGGAAGACAAAGGTAAAGCATCGGAGAGATGCTGCCTGCTTTATATATATATATATATTTTTTTTTTTCTCCAACCAGTAAATCTCTCTCTCTCCCCTTCTCTCTGAAACCCCTGGGCAGCAGCAGCAGACCTCAGACTCCAGGAGAAATAAAAGAGATATTTGGTCTATCCTCTCCTCCCCTCCTCTCCTCTCCCCTTTCCTTCCCTCCTTCCCTCTCCTCGCCTCTCCCCCTCTCTCCTTGCCTCTCTCTCTCTCTCTCTCTCTCTCTCTCTCTCTCTCTCTCTCTCTCTCTCTCCCCCTCCCTCCTTCCCGCC
>PVKC010019090.1:0-19298 GCA_004027635.1 Crocidura indochinensis
TTTGGTCCTGGATTGGCTGCTTGCAAGGCAAATGCCGCTGTGCTATCTCTCCGGGCCCAGTTTACAATACTTTTAATGACAGATGTTCATTAAAAGTAGCATGTCCACTTCCCTTCATCACTGCAGTTACATTGTTTGTGTACTCTGCAGGGGGAACTAATTTATTAACTAATTTATTAGTGCAGATAGAGGTAAGTTCTGGGAAGAAGTCAGGAATGCTGTTCTAGAAAGCACCTTGGTTCCTGGTTTTGTTGCTTAAATTGCCATGAATGGGCATTTAATGCAAGGCACACTGAACGCATCATCTAGTAAAATGCATCTGAATCACATGAGAAACCAGGGTATAAGAATAATTCCACAAGACCCCTCATTTCCATGTAAGTGCAATAAATAGTCCTCAGGTTCATAAAAAGAATAAGTATCCACTGACAATAGCAGAGAGTTGGAATATAAGCCCCAGGAAAACAAAAATTAATTTATGTGTTTGTTTTGTAGTGATGGTAAGGACATACTCATGGATCTACACTCAGAAAACACTCCTGGTGGAACCTGGGAGACATATTGTGTGCCAATGTTGAACCTAGAGTCAATCAAATACATGTAAGGCAAGCAACTTACCATTGTAATGTGTCTTTGGCTCTGTTTTATAATTATTTAATCCCCAGTAATTTGCTGATTTAATGCTATTACTATGTTTTCTCAATGAAAATTTAAGTGCTGAATATGTTATATTTTTAAACTATCACAAACTATTGAAAATAAACAACAAATTTCACTAAGAAATGGTTTTTAATTCACATGTTTAATAAAAAATCAAACCAAAAATAAAGAAATAAACATTTCTTTTCTGTACAAAGTGGCATTTTTTTATTATTTATTTTATTTATTTTGGTTTTGGAGTTACTCTTGGCTCTGTGCTCAGAAATCACTCCAGGTAGGGTAAGGGACCATATGAGATGCCCGGAATCGAACCTATGTCTGACCTGGATGGCAGCAAGCAAGGCAAATGCCCTATTGCTGTGCTATAGCTCTGACCCCAGTTTGGCATTTTTAAACATTGACAATTGATCTGTGTTAGTGAGAGGATTTAATTGAGTCATACTTTGGTAAATTTTGGAATTGTGTTATTCAAAATTTTCCAAGGAAAATTTTATTAATATATTTATTAAACATAATTGAAAACACAAAAATATCTGCTATTGAGCAGCATGGGTATATCTTAGAAAAGTTTGAATAAGCTAGCAAAGAAAAACAGGCAAAACAAACATGGTCTTAGGTATCATGCTAAAAGTTCCAAATGGGAAATTAACTTTAAATGAGGTCATATAAAGATGATTTCAAGGTAATAGTAATATTATACTCCTCGATCAGGTACATAGGATAAATGATGCTTAAAATTTTCTGATATGTATTTATGGATTTTTGCTTTATTTTACCTGTAAGTTATTCCTCAAGTTTAAAAATGAACATTTATAAAAATGTCTCCAATTGTGTTGACTGTATTAAATTACAATCTTGCAATTACTGAAATATATCATTTCTAGTAAAGCAAAATGTGCATTACTTAATCATGTATGATACAGATGTTCATATACACAGTCATGAAATTTTTTCTGAAGAGATTCTCATTCAGTTTCAGTCCCTTAGGCTTTGGGCTATGAATGACCCACATCAACCGTTATCAAAACAGATTGAAGTGGTGTATCTCAAGGTGACAGAAGATGTTTAAGGTCACCACTTTACAAAGGCCCTTAAGTAATCAGTCAGAAAAACTGCCACAATCTGTTACAGAAATTGCCAAGTTTTTCTGTGAGTCAGGGCTCTGAATATGAGGGCACACAAAAATTAAATTTCTCTGATCATAAACAACCTTTATACATTTAGAAATCCACCTCTCTGCCCTGATTACTAGCCCTAAGGTAAAACAGAAGAACTGAAAACAGAATCTTTTAGTTGTGTGGCACTGTAAAATCACCTGGAATAAGCAGGCCAATATATACTCTTATCTAATGCAGAAACATGATGTCTATTTACGTATATTTACATAATTTTTCAACTTTAGTGAGTTTTTCAGTTTTATTAATTGCATAGACCTTGAGCTTCTTAAGTATTTAATATTTTCTCATTCAAATCAAATGCAATAGCATGTTCATCATGTAAGCATGAATACGAAATAGGTCAGTTATAATATATTTCTATTTTTTTCTAAGATTGTGACAAATTTCTTTTTAGAAAACATTTTTCATTCTTCATTATATTAGAAGAACATGACATTTGCAAAATTTCCAACTTTCTCTTTTAGCAGTCATAACAGTAATATTAATTGAATAATACAAGTATGAACTGAATTGTCCTTATAATTGTGACATATTTTTACTAATATTAAAAGTGTCCTTTATGCTTCTACTAAAGTGGCTACTTGGAAACAATATGATATATTATTATGCAAACATCAATAATATTGATAGCTATTGAGCTGTCAATTTTCCTACTTTTCTTTATTGTCCACTGTTTTATTATAAAGCATATATCTAACTATTCAGAAGTTATTTTGGATCAAAATAAAAAATTATTCATAACTTTGTCACTGATAAGCTTATTCCTATATTTTGACATGAAAGGAAAAATGTCATCTACTTATTTACCTTTATTTTTTACTTACACAATTATAACTTTACATAAAACATTGATAGACTAAGAAACACACTTTCAATAGGAAAAATGTTTTATATAAAACAGGGATTTGGAAAGACAAAAATCCTATTCACCTTTTCTACCCTTATATTCTGGATGCTGCAACTTAGCTTTCTATTTCATAGATAAAATTTGGTGTAAAATACTCATCTATAAAATGTAAAACTTGGTGTCAAGAGATAGCACAACATTTGGGCATTTGCCTTACATGCTTTAGACCTGGAACGAACCTGGGTTTGATTTCTGGCATTCAATATGGTCTTCCAAGTCTTCCAGGAGCAATTTCTAAGCTTAGAGCCAGGAGTAACTCCTAAGCACCATTGAGTGTGAACCAAAAAACAAAAACCAAAATAAATAAATAAATAAATAAATAAAAATTTAAGAAATAGTAAAGATATCATTGAATTTCAAGATTTTCCCAAGGGAAAAAAAATAAATGATGATTGACTACTGAAGTTCTCTACTAGATAACAGCAAGTTGAAAATAAATGGTATAGGCAATTGAACATACTACATAAGAATTCAAATTTTAGTTCTTAACATTCGCTATAAATAATACATCTGTTAAAAATTCAGTTTGAGTAACTTGGCCATATTATTTCTTCTCAAATTCAGCGGGCTAAAACAGAATTCTTATAGACCCACATCCAAACTAAGCTTCTTTGTTTCAATTAGAGAGTAAAGATAATGCTTACTATTCAGTAATCAAGCCAATAATCTAAGAGTTGACCCATAATTTTTCTTTAACTCATCACACATTCAATCATAAATTTCACCAAATGTGTCTTCCTCTTTTTCTCCCATTCTAAAATTGGCATCCACACCCAAAATACTAACACCGTGTTATTGAATCATTCTAAGAATTTTCTAGTGGTTCCATACAATCTATGTTCAGTGTTGATTTCAGTGTTGAATTTCTCAAATTTAAATCAGATAATCTAAAAATCCATAATTCTTAAAACTCCATAATACAAATTGAATATTCAAGTCCAATCACTTAATACTGACTGATGTTCTTTGTTGTTTTTCAGATTTAATCTTTATATTTTATATACTCTGAAGATTATAAATAAATAAATATTTATATAATAAATAAAATATAAATATAATTTTACTATTCATTTTTAGTTTATAAATTTTATGTTGCTGTATACAAATATTAAACATCAGTTACATAAATGAATAAAAATTAAAAGTGATATTTTTAATTTATAGTAAAAATAAATATACCTGCCAGAATGAAATAGCAGTTTAACAGGACAAGCTGAATTCAAAGTTTATTTTACTTAGGGCAAAGTAAAATTTCATAATTGATAGTTGTAAATGTATATGTGAAAACAAGGAATACAATGGGAACTTAAATGACAAATTTAATAATAATATATAATTTTAAGAAGTACATGTTTTAAATGTCATGCAGTATTTTTGTATGCATAACCAGCATAATCGGTGAATGAATGAGGATCATCAAATTGCTACTATGCATGAAATATTTTTAACATTATAATCTGTGGTTTTAAATATAGAAATAATTAAATGTTCATATAAATCAGAAAAATATTTTAAAAGTTAAGAGATATGTAAAAATGAAGATTTGTAAAAATGTAAATATGGTTGGAAGTCAGAGCCATAACATGATATTTACAATTGATTTATACCATGTGCTGATAAAATTCTGAGTATTTGACAGCCACTTACTTGGAGTCTGAATTTTTCTTATACACTCAATCATAAAATTATGCAGAACAATTAAAAAAATAAAGAAGTAGTGCATTTCAGCTAAAAATAATGGTTTGCCATACAAACCATTATTCAATTAATTTTCAACTATATCCATAAAATGTAAGAGTTGGAGTTAGACCATTATTAAATAAGTTATATATTAGTTTATACTGTTTTAATATTTATGCCTCAATACTTTACCCTTTCCTTGTGATGTCACACAATCAGATTGTCTGCTAGTTTTATTTTTTCTTAATTCTTTGTATTAGTATTATTCACAAACATATTTTTGGTAGGTTGTGACATGTATTTAAATATCAAGTCAAAGTAAATAGTAAAATACATAATAATGACTTACAAAGACTAAGCATTAGAAATAAACACAGATTTATTCTAATTGTGAGAGTGATTTTTTTAAAACTCTATTCCAAAAAAATACAACTAAAACTGGAGAGCATAATATACCTTGATTCCTGAAGCTTTTTAACTACAATTATTTCTCTGATCCATTAAACTTTCTTTAAAAACTTTAATATGTTTCTAAGTCAGAGTTGCCCATGTATAGGCATATACACTCATTATTACAATGTCCAAACTGACTCAGATATAGCAATGTTGCTTTCTAGCAATAAAGTTTGCAGTTTACAATAGCTCTGAGTACAGCATTCTCATAGGTGAAGTTAATGCTCTAATGCATTTTATTTAATCTACAAGGTGACATAAGGTAGATGACTTAAAAATCAAATACCAGAAAAAAAAAAAAAAAGAGAACAACGATCTTTCTTGCTCCTTTATGTTTTAGTCAAAATGTGTTCATTCAAAGAAAAATTAAGCACTCTCACCCTGAAATTCTGCACACACACACACACACCTGCAAGTCTGGGAAACTCATTTTTTGTATATTCCAGTCCATAGATGTCATCATAACATGTCCCCAGATATCAGCTACATCTTGATTGAAACTTTGAACTTAGGTGAGTGTTTTATGGAACCCTGTCCTGCTTCTCACCATTAAATCCCTTGAAGCACTATGTCTGCCCATCCTTTGGTTCTGTACCTCTATATCCCACCCCCAAGTCAGACTGACCCAGTCTTACATATGTCTATCCTCTACACCCAAAACGGTATGAATGCTAATGTTTCTTTGGGAGAACATTATTACATTCATGAATTTTATTGGGAACAGGTGTGATGTGGCACTCCTATTTCCCAAATTCTAAACAGTCTAAAATCTCAGTTAACTAAATGGAATAATTAGTTGACAATTCTCTAGGCATATTCAAATAATACTGATGGTAAGGAAAATAACCTAAAAAACAGGTAAATTATGATATATTTCTAGTAGACATCTGGTTCAAACAATTCAAAGGATCAGATTTCAAGTAACTATGAATCTAAACTATTAATACCAACACGCCTTAAAGAACAATGGGGAAACTAAAGAATTAAGCTGCAGTTGCTATAGAAACACTCAGGTAAGTCTCCAAGATCATCAAAATGCTTGGGTCTTCTCAATAAGAACCTACGTCATCATTCAAATCATTGGCAACACTACTTAAGCAAGTACCTGATAGCAAAATCACTTGAATAAAACATCAATGAGCTCAAAGGAGTTTTTGTTAGAGGACCAGAGACTATACAAATGTAACTGAAGGAGTTAAAGAACACACTAGCAATCAAGAGTAGAATAATCTTACAGGGGAAATCAATATAGATGAAATTGAAGACAAAATACAAACCAGCACTGAGAAATTGAACAAAGAAAAGAAATAAAATAATGGATGAAAATGTAATGTGTTTAATGAGTAAAGACATGAATAATGTCCAAATTATAGCAATACCAGATGGTGAAGAAAAAAAAATGGAGAATAAACATGGTGGGAGTGATAATAGCTGGAAACTTTCCAACTCTCCATAAAGAGGCAGCTGCACAAATTCAAGAGACCAAGTATACCAAATAAAATAGACTTAAATAGATATTATCATGACACATACTAATCAAAATAGCAAACAAACAAACAAAAGAAAAAAAGATAAACATCTTAAAGCAGTAAGATTGTCTGAAAAAAATCTTAAATAAAGGAAAATAACATAAAAATCACAAAAGACAGGAATTAAATATTTAAAGTATTGATTGAAAAAACTTTCAACCTAGAGTCTACAAAGTTCTCATTTAGATGGATGGGAGGGATATAAATATTCTCAAACAAGAACTGATAACATTTTTGATAAACATACTTCCTAATGAACTACTAAAATGCCTTTTATGAAACCAAACAGAGAACTATAGAAGCAACAACCATGCACAGTAAATGTCAACACAGCCCTTTATATCAATAATATATCTGAATATCAGGGAATTAAATTGTCCCACCAAAAGGCACAGAGTGAAAATAAGGATCAATAAACAAATTATAGGCATTTTGCTTCTTACATGAAACACATCTAAAAATCACAAGTATAGATACAAACTTTATACAAGCCAAAGGAACACAAAATAAAGTTGTGTCAGCCATATTTATATAATCATTTGGATTCAATCTAAAGAGAGCAATTAGAGACACTATTTATTGATTAAATTAACAGCAATAAATGAAGTAATACTAGCTCTATTAATATATATGTACAAAAGATTAGGCTAGCAAAGTTTATTTGACATTTACTTACAGGCCCAGAGAAACATATAAATGAAAACAGAACAGTAGTGGAAGAATTCAACATACTACTAGATAGATCCATTAGACATAATATCAGTAAAAATTAAAGTCTTAAGTGAGGAACCAGAATAACTGGAAAATTATGGATTTACACAGAGCTTTCCATTTCCAGAAAGACAAATTCATGTTCTTCTCTAATGCACATGGAACATTCCCTAGGATAAATCACATTTTAGGATGTGAGTCTAACAATAATTCAAAAATATGTGAACCATGAAAAGAATTGTATCAAACCACAAGGTCACAGAGATAACTATTTGACCATAAAAATATGTAGAGAAACTTTAATTCAAGGATATTGAGCAACATGTTGCTAAATTAATAATAGCTGGATAAAAAGAATACCAAGAAAAAAAAAAAAAAGAAACAAGTCAAAACATTTTGAGACCAATGATTTTGAAGGAACAAGCTAACAAAATCTTTAGGACACAGTAAAAGCAATATTCAGGTATAAATGTAGGCAATATATAACTACATAAGGAAATGAGAAAAGGAATAAAAAGATAAAATTAACAACTTAAACATCCATCTTAAATGTCAAGGAAAAAAGGTGAATAAAAATAGTATAAAAGCCAGGGATGACTTCTGAGCACATAACCAGGAGTAACCCCTGAGCATCACTGAGTGCGGCCCAAAAACCAAAAAAAAAAAAAGTAACAAATAAAAGCAGAATTAAATAATGTAGAAACTAATAAATCAATTAAAATTTTCAATGAAACACCGACCTGATTTTTCAAAAGAATAAACAAGATAGACACACTATTGGCTAGAATCAGGAAGTTAACTTGCTCAAATAAATGAGATCAGAAACTAAAGGGGAGATTTGTCTCCTGAAAGAGGGCAACCCTAATGGGTCAGGTAACTGCTGTTGGTAGATGGATTAAAGTTTTGTTTAGCTTTACTCCAATTGTGTGTTTTCATTCTTTGACTTTGGACCCTAATATTTGGGATACTTGCCCAGTATCAAGCCACAATGACTCAATGCCAACACAGCTGCCTAGGACCCACAAATATACATCGGTACCCCCTTGAGGTAGCTGAAGGCCAAAAGAGAATGGCGCTTTAGGGGGTTTCCAACACGGAAGGTGGATTTGACTGCTATCATCATAGTGGAAACCAATGACTTTGTTTCAAGCCCTACTCAGGGGTGCACTAATATCACTACTAGGGGGATACATTGGTTCAAATCTCACTGGGATTTCAGTCACTCTGTTTTTGTGTCCAGCTCCAGGGGTGTTATGTGGCTTTGAGTCCCACATTAGACCTCATGGTTTTGATTCCCACTTGGATTCCAGTCACCCTGTGTCTCTGTCTTTTTGTCCATCATGCTATATTTACTCTGTTTTGTCTGGTCAGAACACGGAGAAAAATGCTAGGGAGAATGAAACCCCTTTGTAGTTGGTAGCATTTGGTTTGAGTTCAGTAATTTGGTTAAAGTTCAGCAATTTGGTTTTAGTTCAGTAAAAATTGTGTTTTGTGTTGTATGCCTATGTGAGTCTTGAAACTGTACTTGTATAGCTTTATATGCAAGTTTGATATTAATTGCTCTCCTAAAGATAGGCCAGGAATCAGTAGTGAGGGGTAATAAATGCCAGACAATTCTCAAATGGCTGTCAGGACTTATCTCAGCTGCTTCCCTGCCATTCTTAGATTGGGGTGGGGGAGGGGTTTGTGGGCAGAGAAGATCAATTGAGGTTATCTGCATGTGCATAGAGCGAGATTGAGGGCAGTATCAAGAAATCATGCAAGGAAGTTCCAATGAGCTTGGTGTTAGGCTTTGTCCTTGCCATTCTCTAGTGGTAAGAAGTAGCTAAAGAGAGGGGGAGAAAGTCACTGTTTTATAACTCAAGCAGGTAGAGTATGTGATTTTGAAACATTGTGAATTGATTCAATCAGTGATTTAGATTGAAATTTGCTCCTTATCTGAGCAGGGAAACTTTCCTAACCCCTTCCCATAGAGAATTTATTATCTGTAATCCCAGAATAAATTTCACCAGAGGGGGTAGGCAGAGTGATTCATACTGGCTTTTACATATCAAAGGAGAGATTTAGCAGAGGGAGGAAGATGGGGAAACGCCTTTGCTTTTGTTAATAGCTGGGTGTCATCTTACACTAAGAATAAAAAATTTTCCGGAAAATGTTGCGAATTATTTTGGTTAGCCTTTTTAGACAATATTGTCAATTATGTGAGTGCATGATTTTGTTAAGATGACTCAATTCCATTTCAATTTTGTCACATCAAACAATGTTGGGTTTAAGATCGTTTTAAGTGTTAAACATCAATGGTATTGGATTGTGAATATATAATGAAGGGAAATCAATAGATCAGGTGTAAAGGTCTTTAATAAGTACAAGACAATTTATTCCTGCTAGGAGTAAGAAGGTTTAGCAATTTGGTTCCAAATTGTCAGCAGGCAGTTTCAAGATTCTCTTCTAGATCCTCAGTGGTGGGTTCTAGGCAGATAACTTGGGAAGATTTTGTGCCCTGGAAAGAAGCTGGAGCACAGAGCCAATAATAGTCCTCTGAAGAGCTCAGAGGTGCTTATCTGATTGCCTATGGAGGCAGGGCAGCAAAACCCCTGAACATTGGAGGAAGAATAGAGAAAAGAAGTAAAAAAAGGAGTGTAGGTAGTGTTTCATTCAGAAAATATAACGAATAAAGTTTTTTTTTTTAAATAACGACAACAAATGGAGGAATTTTTTTTTTTTTTGGTGTTTGGGCCACACCCAGTGACGCTCAGGGGTTACTCCTGGCTATGTGCTCAGAAGTCACCCCTGGCCTGGGGGACCATATGGGGCACGGGGGATCGAACCGCGGTCCGTCCAAGGCTAGCCGTAAGTCAGGCACCTTACCTCCAGCATCACCACCCGGCCCCTGGAGGAAATTTTTTAATAGTGTAATTAGTGAATTGAAAATTGAGATGGAGGAAAGTTAAAAATAAAGAACAAAGTAATGTGCAGAAGGTTTGAGGGTTGTGTTAGGAAAAAAAAGAAATTGTATAGTCAGATTGTATTATTTTTAGTATGTCTCTAAATAAGAAATGACATAATATTTTTATATAGACAATGGTATGGAAAAGGAACATAGATGCTCTATTCTAGACTCATGTTAAATTGCTCTTAGAAAATTGGAACTTTAGATGTCTCTAACAGAAATGACGTAAAATTATAGAAAATCATTTCCTAAAATGGATTTAAAATGATATGCTTAATGGTTGTTCTGTGTGTTCTGTAAATTGAGAAACGCTGTTTTTTCTCTTTTCTTTGCACCTTCAGTATGTTTGATGTTTCATGGCATTATGTTGGTTTGGATAAATACTGGAAGAAAGTTTCCTCTCTGTAGTGGGGATTACTCATCATTTAGACAGGAAAACTTAAAAGTCAGCTAGAGGATCCCAAAGCCCTCTTTCAGGGAAACAGTTGAAAGGGGTTGCAGGTAAGTGACAAACAAGGCCAATATTATTACAAGTACTCTGTTAACTTCAGGGAGATCACAGAATTGGATCAGCCTAGGAAAATCAGAGTTTCTTTACCAGTATGTATATCTGCACCGGCTGGCCAAAGTCTGGTCCCGTCCTCAGCCTTGAGAAAAGTCTGAAGGTCAGAATATCTCCAAACCCTGGAGAAGAGTGAGAATCTCAAAGATACCTCCAAATCATGCTGAACTGACTTTTGGTCATATCTTTACATCAGCCAAGCCTGGGAAACCCTTATGTGACAGAGAAATTATTAATGCCTTTATTGGTAAACCACTGCTCTGTCTTGACCAATCCCCAGATGAAAATTTCTCCAGTCTTACTGGGTTTATGCAAAGGAACAAGCCAACTTTATTTAAACATCTGACAAAGTTCAATGTGAAGTTGAGAGAAAAACTTTTCTGTAGCTGCTTGAATTAAAAGTATTCTAGCATACTTAACTTAAAGCCCACCCATTTTGGGTAACCCATATTAAATGTACTTAATGGTTGCAATAAACTAGTCATAAGGAACAGAAGACTATGCATGCAATTACTGGTATGGCTAGAACTTTACGAGGGAAAACTTAACTCTGAATAGAACAGTAGAAGTAACACAAAGGAAAGGTGAAAAATTTTCATTTTTATGAATGTAACAATTTGTATCAATATAACAATTTGTATAATTCATGATTGATATTTAGGGTATTCAGCCTAAAATATATTTACGTACCCCTGGTGCAAGGCAGGTTTTAGTTTTATAATTGAACTTAATTTTTGTAAATAGAATAAGATAAAGATTGAGTTACATTTTTATATATTTAATTCTGATAATATTTATATTCAAATATTTTATTTAAGTACTATATTTTATTTAAGTACTATGGCAGATTCCTTAGTGATCAGCAACTATTAAACTTATCAGTATTTTATCCTATTGTGTTCTACCTTAGATTCTAGTGGTACATATTCAAATTCACTGTTACCCTACCCCTTTTCCCTTATTTTACTTCTCATTTAATTTACTTAGTTTTTGTGATTTGACATACTCAATTTTTGTTCTAGAAATTCTCTTTGGTTCTTTCTCTGTTAGCATGCTCCATTCATCTCATTATTTTTTTAACTTTTTGTTTAAGTCCAGCATATTTTAGCATTTGGTTTAAAATTCATGTTTGCTAATTTCATCATCTGCAATTTATGAATGTGTATGTAATCTATGTATAATATAGACATTAGTTTTCTTCCTACTTTTACATAACAATGCACTACTTCTTTTCTTCCTTTATAGATGTTCAGTGATTTTTTTTCCAAATTTCTTAAGATACATTAAATTTTGTTTAGTAAATAATTGAAATTATCAGGGTTAGCTTCAAAATGTCATCATTATAGTATAATTGTTAGTTATAGCTTGTTCTCTTTTAAAAATGGGACCACAACTGAGTGTTCAGAATTTACTTCCTGCTCTGTGTTCAGGTCTCACTTCTGACTCTGGTTCAGGGCTTTAATCTGGGTCAACTGTATCTCAAGACTAGGATTGCATATTCAATTTCTATGACTTAGACTTTATACCAAAGCATAATTTTTGTATTTACTATGAAATATTTGCTGTGTTTACAAAGCTTTTCTATTCTGACTCCAAAAACATTCTTCATCTCCTATTCTGTGGCCATTTTATAACTCTCTACTAGGTATTTGCTTAGTCTGTAAGTACAAATACATTTAGTTTATTTTTTCCCTAGGATGAGGAAGTTAATTCTTTATTAAAACTTTCATAATAAGTCAGAGTAATAGCGTAGTTGGTAAGGCATTTGCCTTGCTTGATACACACCAGGGTTTGATCCCTGACATACTATAAGGTCCACAAAGCCTGCCAGGAGAGATTTCTGAGCACAGAGCCAGGAGTAATCTCTGATTCCACTAAGTAGGGCAAAAAATCAAAAACCAAACAAACAACCAAAAACTTGTATAAAAACACATGAGAGAAGAAAAAAATATAACATGCTCAGGAGAGAACAAAACTCCTCCAGTATGGAAAAAAATAAAGACAATATAAGAAAACAACAAGATACGTGTTCATATGAGGCCATAAGTTTATTTTCTTTTTTCTTTTTTTTCTTTTTTTAACATTTTTTATTTTTTTATTTACTTAAGATCAGTTTATTTTCTAGAAACAAATTCAATGAATTTTCTATTTTTTTTGCTATCGATACTCCTTGCAACCCTAAATATACCAAAGAAACACATATTTATTTACTCTCACTATAGTTAAGCAAATTCTAGAATTCTATTTATTTATATAAATAATATAAAGATTATATATATATATGTTTTCAATTTTTTCTTTTTAACTTTTTATTTTTTCTTTTTGGGCAACACTCTGTGATGCTCATGGGTTACTCTTGCACTCAGAAATAGCTCCTGGTTCAAGGGACCATATAGGAGTCTGGGGATTTATCCAAGATCCAATCCTAGATTGGCAGTATGCAAATCAAATGCCCTGCCACTGTGCTATCATTCGGCCCAAACTTTTTCTTTTTATTCTACTTATATCTTACTGTATCAACTTATATTTTAAGATTTTATTTTTTTCCACTGAAACATACTTTCTTTCAAATTTCTTGCTGCATTACACTATGGAATACATGTCTAGGTAGAAATCTAGGGTTATGATAGGTCACTTTTTTATTTTTTTTTTATTTTTTATCATATTCTACACTTCCAGTTTACTATTGTCTAGTTTCATGTGCCAGCTATTTTGGTTTTCTATGCACATACACCTACATATGTATATGCATATACATATACATATACATATATAGACATACAATATATCTATAACTTAATTTCTTAGTTGAATGAATAAGACAGGTAACTTTAAGTAAATTTTCCAGACAATAAGATGCAGACAAAAGATTATCAGAATTAGTAGTATTTTATTATATTTTATTTTGCTATATATTTTGTTTGTTTAGATTTTATTTTTATTTGGTGCTACATATGGTGATACTCAGTGGTTACTCCTGCCTTATAGTCAGATTTCAATGAGATGTAGGTGATCGAACCCATGTCAGTCTTGTACGGGGACATGCCTGACAACTATCCTATAATACCATTCTCTTATTATTTATTTATGACAGTCTCAATTTTTAAAATGTTGAGGTCTCAGAACTAATTTTATTAACTAATAAAATATAATGTTATAATTAAATTTAAAGAACTCTGAATCATTCTACATCTGGAAAAAGTGAATGTGATATTATAGGTTAATTTTGGGGGTGAGAATCATTTATCCCTATTGGGCAGCATGGAAATGACTGGCCTTGGAGACAAGCATTCACTTTTAATTTTATGCAACTATGAATTTTAAACATTTTTTTCTAGCTAGACTAACTCTTGTGATTAAAATCATCATTATCTGCTTTCTGTTACTTCTTGGTAATATCGTTTTTCATGGTTTTACTACTAGTTTTTATTTGTGGAGTTATAAAAAATGCAGTATATGCACCCAAGCAGAAAAAGAATGTTGTCTTCAAAACCAAATCCCCAGTGTACAGAGGAATCATCTCAAATCCATGCAGGTTTCAATACAATTCATAGCTACTGACATTTTATAGACCAGGAAGATCCAAGCTTAACTGGCATAGAAAAAGTAATACATTTCTTTCCTTTTGTAGAGAGTTGCATATAATATATCTTTGAAGACAGGTTTGAGATTATCACCATGTTCTTCTATGGATAAATATGAGAGTTCAGTTTCTGAGGCTATGGCTTAGTTTTCAGACAATAAATTCACATAATGGTTAAAAAACAACAACAACTGCTACTTGTAGAGGAAAAAACATTGACAACGTGCATTTCAGTTCACTGCACTATAGTGTGCTGATTTACAGAGATGGTTTCTCAGTATCTTATACTTCACAAACTCATATTTTCTATCTATAGAATAGTTGATCTTTCAAATATAAATTTTTCTGTTTTGGGGGGGGTTTGGTGGGGGAAAGTGATTGGAAGGATGTAATAGTATAAGTGATATTTTCTTGGAATGTAATGAGTGGTGCTTATTCACAGAGAGATGTCCAATGTATAGAGGCATAATGTTATTCACCTAACATTCACCTAACCCTTTGGGGTCCTGTCTTTGCATTTTTACCTTCGTAAACACAGACCAATATTTTATTTCTGCACACGGAAGTTTATTTCAATAAAATTAGTTACTACAATTAGCTTTCTCAGCAATGATGAGCTAGCAGTAATGTGATTTTATACTAATAGCTGAAAGTGTGGTATCAGCTAAAGCATCTTTAGAAAAGCACTAATGTGTGGAGATCTTAACTAGCTCATAATGTAAGTGAACATATCCTTGCAGAGTTCTGTGCACAAATATATTTGCAACTCATCTAAGTATAGATATTTTTGTAGTTTATACAATAATTATCGTTTTTCTAACAAACTGTGGTAAACAAATACTAATATTCTATATATACCCTGCCTTTCTGCCACAAGATCCTTTCTGTTTTATATATAGTCTGTTTATTTTGAGGGGGGGTTACACCTGATTATTTCTAGCTCTGCACTCAGGAGTCACTCCAAAAGGTGCTAAAAGGGATCATATAGGATGCCAGGGATCAAAGATGTTTAGCACTATGCAAGGCAATAGCACCTTACTTCTGTACTATCTTCAGGGCTCTCACTTTTAGACAGTCATAAAATTAGGTTGCCAGGAGGCCAGAATATATTCTTTTGGGGGGAAACATGGATAGCTTTGCTGATATCAGTGACATGTAAAGGAGCAAATTGGTGAGACAGTGCATTTGCTCGAATCCCAATCAATTTCTAAGCCATTGAAAGTCACTTGACAACTTCACAGCATTCATGTACTAGTAAATTCTAAATAGTCTGAGATAATAGTACAATATCTTTTTGTAAGTTTTCTTATGTAAGTAAATATAACAGAACAAATTCCTATCTTCTTCTCAGTCCTTCTTTTAATTTGAACTAAAACCATAATCTATCATTTAGTTTTTGCTATTCATGGAATACAACCAACTGTGTTCAAGATTTCCTCCTTTATTTGCTCAAGGAGCACTATTATAGGCCTTGGAAAACCATGTGCATTACCAGGGATGGAATCCAGATTGGTCTCATGCAAACCAAGGACTGTACCCACTTGATGACATTCTGCCCCCATTATCTGATATTAAATGATCTTTATAAGAAAAAATATGAGTTTTATTTGTGTTACATATGGAGCTGATTCTATGTTAAAGTCTATACTTTATCATTTTTGATATTGTTACCTGCAATCAAATAACTAAAAGTGATAAAGTAATGTCGTGCTATTAATCTGAACAGAGATAAATATAAGAAATGTGACTTCCTGAGTTGAACATAAAAATAAGAAAATGCAAAATGTATCCAGGATGTATCTAATTTGGTAGATTAGTAGAGGTTGATTGCAAAATTAAGCCAACTAAGATTTAAGAAAAACATTATGCTAAATACATCATTTCTAAATATATCAGTGCCAAATTCATGCTATCAAGAAAGAGAAATGAGAAAAATACAAACGTCCCAGTAGTCTGAATCATATCGGGATTTTATTTAAGTTTTACAGTGAACTCAATAAACTAACTAATAAAGCTTGTAAGAGAAAATATAATCAGATGAAAAAAATGGTTGAACAAATGCACAGCTATAGGAAATTGGAAGATGTTTTCTAGTAAACTTTAATAAACATATAAAAAAGATTGTCTTAGCTAATCATAATTTAGTAGATACATTAAATTTTTATCAGTAAAATTTTATTGCTTTGTTTTCTTTGGAATTTTTTATATGCAAGGTTATATTTGCTGTGTCTATGGAAAGAACAAGCATAATGTATCTAAAGCTTTCCTCTAAGGAAATCCCTTAGGCACAATCAAGATCTACTAAAGTGTCAACCAACAATTGTTCTCTTCTCATTGTAAGAGTTCTTAGGGACTCAAAACTAATCTAAAAACTACAAAATATGATGTTTACGAAGATATTTTTAAAACAATAATTAAGTGTGTTTTAAGCTATCATATTAGGAGCTAAAAATTGTCGATATATGTACTTTTTATAACAATCTCAAAACCAATATTTTCTGTATTCATAAGATTTTAATGAATATTTAAAAGGTTGACCATCACAGATAAAGTGAAACATCCTGCCCTTTAAAAGGCATTCTTACTTTTGACATATATTATGGCTAGAAAAAAATTTTCCAAATGGAAATAAACTAAATAAAGTGTACAAAGAAATTCACAGATTTTGCAACAATTTGCAAATCTATAATCACTTTGCTCCAAAAGTTTTAGATGAATATTTGCTATCCTCCAAGGATCAATATCATAGTTAGCTTAAGAACAAACTTTGGTCAAAATAAAAATAATTAATATAAAAATAAATAAAAACTATTTTATTCTGAAAAAAAAAGAACAGAGATTATACATAAAGAATGCCATAGAAACCTATTATGTTCTCCTCTCCTCACCTTTTCATTTATAAAATATTATATATTCTGAGAGCAGGAAACAATTGTGAAAGGCAACAAAATACAGATTTTTTTTTCATTCCCTGTGGTTGGGTATATTATTTAAGCTGGTTACTGCACATCCCGAGGGAGAATTATTTCTTGCTAGCTTTATTCTTTTGGCAGCACCTTAAGAACAATGCTTACTTTTCTCCATCAAGAGAAAGCTCTGGCCATTCTCTGAAAAGCTTACCCTTTTTGGAAGGGCAAAGTGTTTGGCAAAGGCTAAGCTTTTAATATTGTGCAACTGGAACAGAGAAACAAACAATAAAAAAACAAACTTTCTAAAAATTTGATAAGTTCTAAGACCTTAGAACTCTCTCCTTCAAAAGGCCCAGATTCTATCCTCATTCACTGAACAAGTTGTCAAAGCATGTCCCTAAGAATACTAGCTCATAATTAATTCATATTGCAATGATGTAATTATGTATGTATTGTGTCATGGACTTTAGTTCTTTATCCTTTTCAGTAGACAGAAGATGATGGAATTGGTAGACACTTAATAACCATTCTCAAATTGGTTATTTGCATGTATTTGCATATAAATTTCCTTGACTATGTTCAGGGACTTATATATTATGGAGTCATTAATCCTCAAGTACCAATATGTGTCACAATTCTAAAAATTACTTGTTCAAATCAGAATATACTGAATTTAATCTAATTGTACTATTTCCAGTCTCAAAAAGGATTTATTCATGACTTCACCTCCCTTGTTTGGGACTATGAAAGATATTTATTACTAGAGATGTCACATAAGTTGAGAGAATGTTTGAAGTGTGATATTTTTAAATTTAGTTACCATCATGAAGTTACTAATGAATTCATTATTGTGTTTTGGGCATACCATATTTTAACACCAATCCCTTCACCAGTATCCAATTTCCCCCCATGAATTGCCACACCCCAATTGAACTCCTATTTGCCTGTCTGCTTCTATAGAAGTGCTATATATTTCCCCCTGTTTAATTTTTGCTCTGGGGTTTACACTACTGTTTGATAGGGTTTCATGATTTGTATTTTTATTACCTTTCACATCTCCTCTTCTTGATTCATTGCTTCCCTCTACCAGTAGTTGCTTCCTCACTTTCCTATTCTCAAGCTCCTTCAAGTGGCATGCTTCCTAGTGAATATTGGGATTTGTGTTCTGTGGTTTCCACTGTTTGGGGACAATCATTATTCCACCATTATGATTATTTCTATCATGCATATGACAGAGTTAATTCTATGTCAATATCTTTTTTCTAACTTACTCAAACATTATACTCCCCAGGTCTCTACATATAGCAACAAATCTTTCCTTATGATCAAGTAATATGCCATGATGTATTAGTGAAATGGTTTATTTATCTAGTCATTAATTCCTGGGTATTTGTGTTGTTTCTAGATTTTGGCTATTATGAATAGCGCTGCAAGGTATATAGTGATGTAAATGTGTTTTCTTTATTTTGGGGGTAAAAAGCAGTGCTGCTGTGTCCAATATAAACTAAATAATATTTATTTTTAGGAATTTCTATGTTGTTTTACAGAAAGACTGGAGCTTGGGGCCAGAGCAATAGCATAGAGGTAAAGTGTTTGCCTTGCATGCAGCCAACACAGAATAAATTTTGTTTTGATTTCCAGCATCCATATGGTCCCCCAAGCCTGCCAGGAGTGATTTCTGAGCACAGAGCCAGGTGTAACCCCTGGATACCACTAGGTGTGGCAAAACAAAAACAAAACAAATAAACAAAAAAAGAAAGGTTGGACCAGATGATATTCCAATCAGGAATAAATGAGGTTTCTTTAACCCCACATACATCAACATTGGTTGTTCATGTTATTTTTATATATGTTTATATATGAACATCTCATATATTTTTGGATTTGCATCCCTGATAATTAACGTTGTAGAGCATATTTTTATCTGTGTTTATATCATTGTTTTCATTTATTAAGAAGCTGTGTTCAATTCTTTGCTCCATCTTTTTGATTGGCATGGATGTTATTTTTATATATACAGTTGTATCAGTGTCTTATAAATGTTGAATATTAATACTTTATCAGATGATCGCATAAATAATTTCTCCAAATTTGGGGGTTATCTTTGTATGATGATTTTTTAAATTGAGGCACAGTAGCTTCTTAATTCAAAGTAGTCCCAATTTTTTATCTTCTT
>PVKC010019091.1:0-19286 GCA_004027635.1 Crocidura indochinensis
GGGAGGAGGGAGATTTGGGACAATGGTGATGGGAATGTTGCACTGGTGATGGGTGGTGTTCTTTACATGACGGAAACCCAAACACAATTATGTATGTAATTAAGGTGTTAAAAAAAAAAAAGTTGATGTCTCCTGAAACCTGACTGCCTGTGGATCATTTCTTTGCTGCCACCCTGAGTCTTGATGGCTGGAGGGGGTTGCAGGCGTGTGGCCTGGGCCAGCAGAGAAAGGCCCATCCATGCATCTCACCATCATCCACCTCCCTCTAGGACTCAATAATTAATATGTATTTCAACAGGTAAGATCAGCATCTTTTTTCCCCCTCTCTCCCCACTAAGATCAACATCTTTACAAAAACTCTTAGAAAGCTCCTTCCTACCACTTAAGGACAAAAACAGCGGCTGCTAACCAAAAAGAGGGTTCTCACCAGACACCCAAACTGTTGGCAAGTCTCAGCTTCAACTGCCCAACCTCCAGAATTAGAAAAAAATTATTTTTTGCTCTTTAAAAGTAAGAAGTCTAGGGCCCAGAGAGATAGCACAGTGGCGTTTGCCTTGCAAGCAGCCGATCCAGGCAGCCGATCCAGGACCAAAGGTGGTTGGTTCGAATCCCGGTGTCCCATATGGTCCCCTGTGCCTGCCAGGAGCTATTTCTGAGCAGACAGCCAGGAGTAACCCCTGAGCATCGCCGGGTGTGGCCCCAAAACCAAAAATAAAAAATAAAAACAAAACAAAACAAACAAACAAAAAAGTAAGAAGTCTAGTTTGCTGTGACAGCACTTAAGGACTAGAACAAGCCCAGGACCTTTTTCTTTCTACTACACTGACAAGTCTGGAATGCAGGACTAGTGGCTTGGACTTGAAAACATTTTCATCCTTTTTATAGTCTAAGTTGTAGCTGTCTCATGTTATAGCTCCAAGGGACCAGCTCTCTCTGCTCACTCTACTAACAACTCTCTTCACTATTATCCTCCAATGGCTCACTGGCAAATATGTGCTTGTAGGACTGAAAGCCAAAGTTTAAAGAGAAACTGTTTGGGGCTGTTGGGAATAACTGTTCTTCAAGAATCAAACCAGCTCTCTTTTCCCTTTTGTGGAGTGATGTGAGTAGTGCTGAAGAGTTGCTGGTGACAGTGGCAGTGCTGAGGTGCCAATCGATGCAAAGGATGGATATGCTCCTCCAAGGGAAGCCTCAACTGGCCTTTATCCCCAATTTGCCAGATTTATCAAGGGTTGTGGCACTTTTGCAAAGTACTCCAAAGTACTAGGAAAGAGAGTTGACTTTTCCACTTGGGCAGTGTCCTTTCAACAAGCCATGAGAAGAAACACGTTCACTTTGAAAAGAAAGATGTATAGAGAGGGTTGGGAAGTGAGAGAGTGAGAGTGGAGCAGTCTGAAGTGGGTGGGTGTCAAGGAAGGTGCTTCCTCGGGAGGATATTTTCAGTACCTAAGGAGGATGGAGAAGGAGCAGTAGGGGCCTGGGAATAGGTCACCGGTCATGGAAATTCAAGATAATCTCATGCCATCCTGTCTTCTCAGCTTCCTCTTTAAAAAATTGTACTTCCTTTTCAAAAGGCTAAAGATGCTAAACTGGCTGGTTGGAGTTGAATTTCTCCTCTCCCACACACACAAATACACACACACACACACACACACACACACACACACACACACACTATCTTTTCAGGCAGACTCATTAATGAGAAGGGGGATGGCAGAAAAGGGGGGCTAGGATGTGAAGGAGAAAGGGAGGAACTCTGATAATCCACAAACTAGATAATTGGCCTGTGATTAATCAAGGGTAATATTTCAGCACTGCTGCTTTTCAGTCCCTCGCAGAGGGGAACAGAGGGAAGGGCAGGCACCTAAAGCCCCTGTCACCTTAATGAAGATGAAATCTGCTCACTGGACTGTTAAAAGCGTATGTGCTGCTATAAGTGCCCAATTAAGAAAATCCTTGCAAGTCTGTTCTCTCTGAGGAAGTATTAAGAAGGGGAGAAATTTTGTTCGCTGAAGATCAAAACGGCAACAATAAAACCCTATCCATTTTGTAGATGCTTCATAGACAATTTTGGTTGGCTTTCCAGTGTCTGTTGGTTCTTCCTTCCCTTTTTTAAATAACAACTATTTAAGCCCCATTTCCTGTAGGACCCCGTTTTGGGTCCCCTTCTCAACCTTGTTCTCCCCAACTTCAATGACACCTGCCACATTAGGCAGGCACATATGCAGTCAAATGCTCTACCACTGAGCTATACCCCCTGGGAGGCACATGTGTTCTACTCCCACCTACCAATCTTCTCTGGCTCTCCCCACCTGTTTGTTTGGTGAGGGACCACATCTGACTATGTTCAGTGACTGCTCCCAGCATGGTTTCATATGTGGTAGCAAGGACCAAATCTGGGTCAACCATGTGCAAGGCAAGTGCACTACCCATTGTACATCTCTTTGGCCCCCTCTTTTGGCCATTTTGGTGGTCTCCTACTTGGGAACATGACTCTTGCCTCCCACTCAGAGCCAAGCAAACTCTGTCTTGGATACCAGCAGCCAGAAGAAGTTTGGGGTCGGAAGCAGAGAATCTCATATGAATACAATCTGATGAGGAAATAAAACAGAAACAGAAAGTGAAGAGACAGATGCCTGGATACATGGAACCATCTAAACAAGCTGAGCCTTTTTTACTGCAAGACTTTTCAGTTAAATGGAGTTCATATATTGCCTTGATTATTGGGGTCAGTATGGATTGATTTTGCCTGCTGCATCCTATCTGAAACACAATATCTCAGACAGAAATTCTTCAGATGGAAGATTCTCCTAGAGTTTTGTGTGTGAATTTGTTCAGTATCAGCCTTCCCTATGTGCTCAAAGTGAGAGTTAGTTAGTGCTGGGCCAGTTTGGGGATTCAGGTTAGGTCCTTTGAACAGTTCTGCTAAGCTTGATCCAGCATTTAGCCTGAACTTGACTTGCATGATCTTAGGCTCTGTGAGAAGGAGGCTAGAGTTTACAGAATCAGTGCCCCATCCCTGAGCCTAGCAAGCAGGCACTGCTCAGTTTGAACTAAGCATTCTTCTTGGTGTCCTCTGGTGTCCTTCTTTGTATCCTATGTTGTTTGAGTGCTCTACACTAATACAACCCCCCAATTCCTCATTTCCCTTTGCCTATCCATGCTCCATGTTGGCTAAAGATGTGTGTTATTCAGGCAGGAGAAATCACTCCCCAGAGCTGTCCACATGCTACTTCTGGCTGCCATAGAGGTTGGCCCAGTCCTAGGGGAATCCCTGGCTTGAGAACTTGGTAGTTCCCTAGGGCTAGGACCATACACATTGACTCACTACAGTACTGGAAGCCAGAATGCAAAGTGCTTCTCAGGGCTCAAGTTAAGAGTGGATTTCTGGGGTGGGGAGGAGGGAGATTTGGGACATTGGTGGTGGAACTGTTGCACTGGTGAAGGGGGGGGGTGTTCTTTATATGACTGAAATCATACAACTACAATCATATTTGTAATCATGGTGTGTAAATAAAGATAAAAAAGATTATGGGTTTTAAGAAACTCTGAAATACTGGAAACTCATCATTTAACAATGGGATATGTGGCTCTCTAGACTTCAGAGTTTCAAAGCAGGCTTTTGAATGGTTGACTATTTACTTAAATTTTTTATTACTCGACCCTAACTTACTTTTATCTAATTTCTTTTTATTGTAATTTTTCATGAAGTTTTCACTCCAGACATGCTATAATTCTTCTAACAACTGAGAAATCATAGTATTGCTTTCTTTTAACCAAACCCTATTTCTGAGTATGCTTTTTTCTATGTGATATGTATTCCAGTTTATTCACAAGCAAAAACATTGCCATCCTATCATAAGATAAATCATGAAGTGAGATCATTTTGGTTGTTTGCCCTATATAGCTGGGGAAAATTGGTTGCCAATGTTATATAAAGACCTCACTTTCCATATTTAGTTTCTGAATTTTCTTTTTCTTTCTTTTTTTTTTTTTTTTGTAGTTTTTGGGTCACACCGGGCAGTGCTCAGGGGTTACTCCTGGCTCCATGCTCAAAAATTGTTCCTGACAGGCACAGGGGACCATATGGGGGGCACCGGGATTCGAACCGATGACCTTTTGCATAAAAGGCAAACATGTTACCTCCATGCTATCTCTCTGGCCCCTCTGAATTTTCTTAATATGTTGTTATATGTTATTGTATTCTGTTATGTAATTATGTTACTTTGCTATGTTTTGTTCTTTTTTATGTTTTATGTTATGCTATGTAGTGTGATATACTTTGTTGTGTTTATTTACATGACTACAGTAAGATGTAAAATTTTGAAGGGAAAAACAGGTTTTAGCTTTTATAATCTTAGAAAGTTTATCAATATTATCAATAATAGGTAATATTAACAATTATTGATTCAAAAGCAATTATTAAATTTTTGTAAAAGGCAAATTGTGCAGTTTACCAAAAATGATAATTAAAGTGTTTGAAAGTAATAAATAAAAACAGAGTGGATATCTGGGGCAGGAGAGATAGCATGGAGGTAGAACATTTGCCTTTCATGAAGGACGGTGGTTCAAATACAGGCATCCCATATGGTCCCCTGAGCCTGCCAGGAGCAATTTCTGAGTGTAGAGCCAGAAGGAACCCCTAAGTGCTGTCAGGTGTGATCCCCCTCAAAAAAGTGGATTTCTGGGGCCAGAGAGATAGCATGGAGGTAGGGCATTTGCCTTACATGCAAAAGAACAGTGGTTTGAATTTCTGCATCACATATAGTCCCCCGGGCCTGCCAGGGGCAATTTCTGCGTGTAGAACAAGGAGTAACCTTTGAGTGCTGCCAGTTATGACCCCAAAACAAAACAAAAAAAACCAAAGTGGATTTTTTCTGGAAATAGTTCAAGTGTCAAGAACAGATGAGTGGCTAAAGAAACTGTGGTATATCTACACAATGGAATGCTATGCTGCTGTTGGGAAAAATGAAGCATTGAAATTTACTTATATATGGATGGATATCGAGAGTACTATTCAGAGTGAAATGAGTCAGAGAAGGAGGGATAGACAGAATGATTGCACTCATTTGTAGAATGTTGAAAAAAGATAGTATGGTAATGATATCCAGAGACCATAGAGGCAAGGGCAAAGATGACTAGTCTATAGTATGAAGCTTCCTACAGTAGAGTGTAGTTAGGGCAGAGAAGGGACCATTATAATAGTGATAATTGGAAATAGTTGCTCTGGACAAAAACTGTATGTTGAAGAAAGATAGAGTAATACTCATTTAATAAAAATATTGTAACAAAATTGTAATTTAGTAACAATATTGTAAACTATAGTATCTAAAGGGAAAACAACAGAAGAAGAAAAAGAAGAAAAGAAGAAGAAAGAAGAACTACATTATGAGCAATCTTGTAACCACAGTGTTTAAATAAAGCAATTAAAAAAAAAAAAGAGTGAATCTTGGTGGCTTGAGAGGAGAATGTATCTTTGCCTTTTGGGTTTCTAGGGGTTGCCTGAGCCTGGACCTATGAACTCTTCCTTCCCTTTTAAAGAGTTCTCCCGGTCTCTGCTTCTGCAAGCATGTGATCTGTGCTTCCCCTGCTGCCTTCTCAGAAGGACCCTGTGATCCTATGATTGTCTCCCCAGTTACTCTAGGCTTCTTCCCAGCTCAAGACCTTTGAGATGGAGAGATGGAACAGGAAGTAAGGCTGACATGTTGCAGTCCAGAATGGTCCCCCTGAGCACTGTCAGGGATCACTTTTGAACACGGGTTCAAGAAAAGCTCCTCAGTCCCTTTGGGTGTACGTGACCCAACACATCTCCACCCCATGCACCCACACAAAACTCCTCCATTTCATTCCATTTGTTCAGTTTCTGCTTAGAGGACCTAGAGCGTGGCTTTCTAGGGCCCTCACTTAGTTGACTGCAAGAGCAAGTCCTGAGGAAGGCTGACTAGTCCTGCCTTGCTCACAAGGCTGTGTCTCTCAGCCTTTGCTGTACGCCCCCCTACCCAGATGAAGACAAGCTTCCAGAAACCACATGGGTGCCCTGAAAGTTGTGTATTTTCTGCTGGAGAACAAAATTTTGCGCCTCATTGCCATCCAAGGCTTTGTGTCCAAGGCAATAAAAGTCTGGCCTCTTCCTCTCCCCCTGACTCTGCTGTTCTAGGATGTGGCTGAGCCCCACTCTCCAGGGCCCCTAGTGCAGCCCAGGCAATGCCTCTGAGGGCTCAGGGTTGTGGGATTTGTCTCTATTCCACACTCCATTGAAGGCAAGTCATAGGGTTTGCCAAGGCTTCAAAAATAGAGTTAGTTCCATGCATGATGGGACTGGCCGTCTTTAGAGTCTGAAGTCAGTATCCAACAACAAGAAACATCTTTTTCCACTTCAGCCTGGCTGCAGGGAGGAAGGAAAGTAGTCAATGCAAATAAATCAGTACCATAGGCCCACTTGGTGGAGCTTTGTTCTGCCAAACCCAGACCATGCCAACGAGGCCAAGAGTCCCACTGCCTGGACTTGGATTTGCTGGTCGTACTTGGTAAAGGTTCAAGACATGGATTCAGAGGATCATCCTCTTAAACAGAGAGTGGGAGGAAAGAAAATTCTGCCAGCTTCGGAAAGTGGAAGGTAGTTCTTGAAAGCTTCAGGATCCAAATGTGATGTTGTCATGGCTATTTTCTCCGAGTGACTATTGGGCTGAAATATTAATTTTTAATAGCATGAAGGATGTTCGTGTTATAATTGCTTCTAAAACAAAACTAGGCTTAAGTCTGAAGAACCCCAGGTGTGGGAAATGGCCTTATTAATGTGATTGTTATATATCTCAATATTTTTAATCATCCTATCAGAGAAAGACATGAATGCACTTTATTAACAGAGACTAATCAGATGGGAGACCATGTGAGATCACAGAATTGCTATTTGTCAAAGAAAACCCATTTAAAAGTTTTAGAGAGCATTGAGTCATGAAACTAACAGTATGGGACCTTGAAGACATCTCTAGATTTGTTCTTGAGGGAAGGGCTTCAAGTCAGAATCCAGCTATTGGGAGGGCGACCCTGGCAATGTTTTGGTTGGTTTGAGGGTCACATCCTGTGATCTCAAGGCTTATTTCTGGCTCTCCACTCAGGGATCACTCCTGATTGGTGTCAGGATCCTAGGGGTTACCAAGTATAGACCTGGTCAGCTGCACACAAGGCAAGCACCTCACTGTCCCTTCTGCCTGACACTGACCAAGTGAAACTGTGTCTTTATAGCAGGTGGGATGTTAGGTTATTGGGAGTCATAGATTTGACATTCAATGGAAGGACCACTGCAGGGTCCACACCAGCCCTCAAGTCCATGTTTATACTGGGCCATCCCACCATGTTAAAGAGTTGACATGTGCCAGCCAGGGCCTAGTTCAAAGAAACTTGAGGGTAAAGAAGTAGTGTGACATCCAGAAGGAGCCATGAGGGGTGAAAGGGCAGGATCCAGAGTGGGATGGTCCATTTTCTGCTTGCAGCTGCTAGATTGCCACTGCTTACCAGAGGATGCTGGGAAGAGAGGGCAAGAGAGAGGAGAAGGGATAGGTTCTAGGGAATGCCAAGGACCCCCCTGACTCCCACTTTCAACTGCAGTTTCTTCTGGTTCCATGCTGGGACTCTGGAGCTAACTACAGTCACGGGGGCCTTTTTTGGTAGTGTTTTCTCTTCAAAGCACTTTGCACAGAGTAGTTCACTTTCTCCTTAGAACAGTTAAATGAAGTAGGTATGATGATGGAGCCCACAACAACTGTGAGGAAGCCAAGGCAGGACAGGCTAAATAGCCCTGTTGGGCTCCAGTAAATGACTGGGTCTGGATTCAAATTCAAATCACCTCAATACAGAGCCCTCTCTCACCTGACCCTGGCCTGCCCTTCCCTTACCTTTTGACCCTTTTCTAGAACCTCCTGAAGGGTTACCCAAAGTGAGGCTTCCAAAGCAAGAACTTTAGGGGATATTAAGGCAAAATCTGAGTAGACACACTGGACTACAAGCCTCACCTGTTTTTCCTGTTATTATTGTGTCATTATATTTCATTATTACCCAAGTTCCATAATGTTAGAAAGGCTTAGCATATTTATTTTGGAGGTACACCACACCATGTGCAAGTTTCATATGTAGGGGACTATATGGGGTGCCAGGGGTTAAACCAGAGTCAACCACATGCAAAGCAAATGCTTTACCAGCTGTACTAACTCTCTGGCCCTGTATCTTCATAGATCCACTCATCACTAGATTGCTTGTATATATTTTTTGAAGGGCCATATCCAGCACTGCTCAAAGCTTACGACTGGCTCTATGCTTAGGGATCACTTTTGGTCTGCCGTGTGTATGGCAAGCACTCTACCTGCTTTATTATCTCCCTGTCTCCTGCTTGACACAAGTATCACAACAAGGTTAGCTCTACAGACAGAGCTAACTGAGACTCAACTTGCTCCTCAGGGAGCCATGTAATAATCACAACAGAAAGAGGACAAGAGTATCATCATCCCTGAGGTCAGACAGGTAGTACAATGCATGGTACTAGCCTTCCATCAACTGACCTAGGTTGGATTCCTGATAACACATATGGTTTCATGAGAGCATGGCCAGGAATGATTCCTGAGCATAGAGGTAGGAATAAGCCTTTAGTGTGTGCCTACCCCTCTCCTTCAAAGTATAGGAAAGAAAAGAAAAGAAAAGAATGTCATTCTGCCACCTTCAGAAAGCTGTAGAACTTTTGCCCCCAGACATGGGGCATCTCCTCCCCTTTTTAAACTTGTCTTCTTTGAAGACACTTGGAGAGTTCAAGGTCATAGGGCACCCTTCTTTATATTTCCTGGAGTTCTTTCCATGATTTTAAAGAACACTCATTCCACTCGAATGTGTTCTGATATTGCAATAAAACATTCTTTGAAGGAGAACTACCTGTTGGGGAGATGTCAGGGTTAGAGAGTCGGCAATTATGAGCTTAGGAGATAATGACATGTGTGTTTAGTGTGATGGCAAATTATACCATAGGAAAAAAAAGTTTAAGATTTAGAGTGAACTATTTTCCCATATAAACTTACTGCCTCAGGAAAACTGTGGTTAAAATTATAAATTACCAGGAAACTTCACATTTCCCCTCGAGAGTCAAAACAGAACTACAAGAAGCGGCATTGTTGAAATCATCCTAAATTGGAGGCAATGATTATTCAATTAAAAAGAAGTGGAGTAACACTTTCTGTTTATATGGTATCTGCCTGTAGTTTTAGCCACAAGACTCAGAAAGCATGAAGCTCCCTCAATCTTCCAGTCACTAGCTGGGCTACGTAGTCCTGCCCTTCCCCCTCTTCCCCATGTTCCTCGAAACCCAGATGCAGAGAAGTCACTTCTCTCCTTTCTCCTGCAAAGTCACTTCAGCTTTTCTTGAACCTCATGAAAGTTCTTACTAATGTCTAGCCTCTATCTTCCTGCTTGGATCTGAATCTAGCTTCTAACATGGTTTTAACTACCCACATCTAGTTGACACTTTATATGCTAAGTAAATTTAATTAGGTTACCATTAGACCTTCCCCTCCCCACTCCAAAATTTCAAGAGATGACTTCTGGTTGCTTCCATTTTGGGGAGGAAGTTATTTCTGGAGCTTCTCCAAATCCACATCAGAATGGAGTTAAGGGCCCACAGCCCAATGCAATGCGGTAGTGGACAGGGTGGTCTGTGAATTTCCTCAGTCTTCATAATTTACTATTGTTTCTGCAGAATCAAGGTTGGTCAGGTCCAACTCTGATCCAATGACTCATTTTGATGGGGGTATACATTTGTGACTTCATTCCATCAATGCCCAGGAAGTGTTGAATCTGTAGGATAGGCATCTGTAGAAGAGGCATCATGTGGAAAAGTGAAGCTGATCTGAACACTTTAGCAGATTTGTGATTTCAGGCACTTTGTGAAGCCTCTCAGCATCTTTTCTACGGAAGGAAAATGCTTCATACCATCCTCATGAAACTCACAGTTACTGTGAAAAGCAACCTGAGCTGGATGTGATTGAGAAGCTCCTGTTCCAGCTCAATGCAGAAAGCTAAAACAATTACCATTGTGCAGAGGGAGTCCAGTTGGGCAAGAAGATGGGCTAAGTGTGGGAGTCAGTAGCCCCATCACTGGGGCTAAACCCTCAGCCAAAGATGGATGACAACTTCACAACTGTGTGATGTGTCCTAATTTCATGTGGCCCTAACCTTGATGTGTGGAACAAATCTATATAGAAGGAAAAGACAATTGCCCATGGGGTGAATATAAGCAGCACACAAAGCCTATAAGTTCCCACTACTAGGAATTTGGGAAACATTGAGGTCTAGTTAATATAAGACTCTTGTCCAGGTACAAATATTTTACCCAGGAGGTATCATCCTTTGGTAGCAGTTTCTACCTGGTCACAAATGAAGTGAGGAAGTGAGGACTGGGGACGATTCAGGTGTTTGCCTCACTACACTGAACATGGGTCAACAGGGAGTTTTGAGTAGGGAGAGAGAGAGAGAGAGAGAGAGAGAGAGAGAGAGAGAGAGAGAGACAGACAGACAGACAGACAGACAGATAGACAGAGACAGAGAAAGACAGAGAGAGAGCGACAGAAAGAGACCAGCCGCTTCCATGCCAGAACTGTCATTTGTGAATTGTGTGACCTTGATTATCTCCCTGCATCTTTTTGAACCTTAGCTTTCTCTTTTGAAAGAACCAAACAAAATTCAAAACCCCAAACCCAAGGATACACACAGAACCCACAAGGCCATTCTGAGGATGGAATAACAGGGTGTGGTGTTTGTGCTTTATAAACCAGAAAGGGAAAGGCAAATGTTACTTGTTATCATTTCTATGATCTCCATCTGCTTTCCCAGGGTGGGGAAGAAAGTGTCAATCAGATGCTAGTTATTTAGCTAGGACTCTCACTGGGTGTGTCTGGCATGGAGTATGTGGAGTGTGTATGTGTGTGTGTGTGTGTGTGTGTGTGTGTGTGTGTGTGTGTGTGTGTCGGGGTGGGGATCTGTTAGGAGCCTCACTCATCAAAATCAAAACAATCATCATACAAGCTTTCCCAAGGAGTCTCTCCTGGGAACCACATTACTTGGCACCCCAGAACAACTCTGATGCCCTTTGTTTTTCTGGGGTTCTGTTTGGTTTTTTGGCAAGATAAACTCAGCAAAGACAGCCATGATCCAGAGAGCCACAGCGGTGAAAAGAGGAGCCAAGACACAACCTCCAGCGGGTAACTCTGAGCCTCTGTTCTTCCATTCCCTGGGTTGTAAATCAAATCCCACACCTCGGAAATCTTGCTTGGGGAAGCCTGGGTTCAACTCCACTCTTGCACCAACCACAGAGCATCGCTCAGGTGGTCTCTTTCCTGCACATTCTCGCCAGGGTAGGAATTCCTGAGATGGGATGGGACAGTCAGATGTGAGACGTGACCCCCAAGTGCCTGTTCCTCAGTTGGGGTTTTAGTGGTTGCGGCAGAAGTTGTCTAATTTCAACACCCATAGAGATGAGCTCCAGAAGGAGCCACATGGCAGTTTGTGTCCCGGCCAAAAGCACTCCCAGCCCTAGGACTCTGGCTGTGTGTCTTGGGTCAGCTGGGCTGAACTGTGGTCCAATAAATTCATTCCAGCTCCCACTGTTCCCTCAGCCAGCAGACAAGGGCGTGAGGGCAAAGAACAGGAGCAATGCAGTGAGCCAGGGAGTAGTAGGGGCGGCAGAAGGCTCCCAAGAGGCCGGTGACCAGTCTGCACTGAGCAGTGGTTTCCCTGCTTTTTAAGAAGTTGCAACAGGAAGGCATGTGACCTGGAGGGAGACAAACAAACCTCTGGAAGTGCAAACACCTTTTTTCTTTATCTATCTATCTATCTATCTATCTATCTATCTATCTATCTATCTATCTATCTATCTATCTATCTTGGGTTTTGGGCCACATACAGCAGTGCTTAGGAGATACTCCTAGCTCTGCACTCACAAATCATTCCTGGCAGGCTCCAGGGGCCATATGGAATGCCAGGGATCGAAACCAGATTATCCAGGGTTGGCCATGTGAAAGGCAAGCGCCGTCCCTGCTGTGCTATTGCTCTGGGAAACACCTACTTTTTTTTTTTTTTTTTTTTAAATAAATACATTCAGGGCTGAAACTATAGCACAGAGGGTAGGGTATTTTGCCTTCCATGTGGCCAATCTAGATTTGATCCCTGGCATTGCATAGGATCCCTCAGCCTGCCAGGAGTGATTTCTATGTGCAGAGCAAGGAGTAACTCCTGAGCACTGCTGGCTTTGACTCAAAAAACAGACAAAAATAAAACCCCAAAACAAATACATTATATTTATTTTATGTGTTTCTTGACTATAATATTTATTTAGATTTTTTGTTTTGTTTTGTTTTTGAGCCACACCTGGTACTGCTCAGAGGTTACTCCTGGCTCTGCACTCAGAAATAGCTCCTGACTTGGGGGACCATATGGGATGCTGGTGGGGGGTGGGGATCAAACCGAAGTCAGTCTTAGGTCAACCACGTGGAAGACAAACGCCCTACTGCTGTGCCATTGCTCTGATCCCTATTTTTGAATTTTTCAAACAAAAAATTAATTACTTTATTTAAATACCATGGTCACAAAGTTGTTCATAATACAGTGTTTTGTTTACATTTGTGAAGTTGTTCATGATTGAGTTTCAGTCATACAATGGAGATAAAGTGATATGCATGATACCCTTTCAGTATCAATATTGCAAACCAGTGTCTAAAAAGAAAAAAAGGAGAGAAGAGAAAGAGAGAGAGAGAGTGTATGTCCCAGAGGTGAGCAGGGGGGGAGTGGGGGAGAGAAACTGGTGACATTGGTGGCAAGAAATGTGCCCTGGTGAAGTGTTGTATGACTCAAACCTTTATTTTTAAATGCTGGGGTCTTGGCTGGTGATGTCACTTGCTTGTTAAGCTCTGGGCTAGGTCTAGATGGCAGGGAAGAGGGATGAGGTTTGGTGCCTTTACAAAATCCTCAGTCTCCAGGAAACGGAAGCGCCTAGAGGCTCAGAAGGCCAACTTCGTAGGTGTGTGCTTTCACACGCTGGGTGTCTCCCATCAGGGGTCCCAGGGGCAGACAGGAAGAAAACATCCTTCCATCTCTTGAGGTTGCCTCTTCTCCACGGGAGGCTGGGGGAGCAGCCAGGGATAGGACTGTGAGGCGATGGGAAGGAGGGTGCTACCAATGTGATAGAAGCCAAGAACAAATGGGGGTGGGGGAGCAAGTGAGGTTTAATTTAGGAGAGGAAGTGTCACAATAGTCTTTGGTGACCACAAGGAACAAGCTCTAGGAAAGATTATTATCTCTGGGCCCTGAAAGATTCTTCCAGACTCAGAAGACTAATAACAAAAACTTGACTTTTTTCCTCTTTGGCTTTGGGGCTAATATGTGAAAGGCCTCCTTTGATGGTTCCTGTGAAAGATAATACTAAAAACACAGCCCAGTTAAAGTCCTTTTATTGTCTGCCTTTATTTTCCCAATGGTGAAACTTTTCCCTTGCTATTCTCCTTGGGTCCTTCCCTGGCTATAGTTACTGCCCCTTTCCTTCTTGCAGAAAGATCTCAATGCACACCTGCCATCCATAGCACAACAGAGCCAAAGGGCATTGGCATTAATCCACACAGGCCCCAGGCACTGATGGAAGAATGAATGCAAATCAAGTATGGGGCTGGAGTCATATAGTACAGCAGGTTGTGGCTTGTCTACACACAGTCAATCTGGGCTCTATTCCTAGCATCACACATGGTCGCTCCTGAGCACAGAGCCAAAAATAAGCCCTGAGCACCACTAGGTGTGGCCCTAATCCCCACATAAAGAAAACTGAGTATAGAGAAGGTACAAGGAAGGTACAAGAAAAGGTACAAAGAAGGTACAAAAAGTGTACAGCGGTGCAAAAAAGATCGAGGTTGGGAAGAGCAGATCTATCTTCCTTCCTCCACTGTACCACTCTTAGAAACTCCCCACATTTTTATTTATTTATTTATTGTTAGTACTTATGCTTTTGCAATACTGGAGGCACCTACCCAGAACATTCCTGCTTTATCATCAGTGCTGCTGATTTTTTTTTTTTTTTTTTGTATTTTTGGGTCATACCCAGCAGTGCTCAGGGGTTACTCTTGGCTCTACGCTCAGAAATCGCTCCTGGCAGGCTTGGGGAATCATATGGAATCCTGGGATTCAAACCACTGTCCTTCTGCATGCAAGATAAACAAACGCCTTACCTCCATCCTATCTCTCTGGCCCCAGTGCTGATGATCTTACTAATAACAGTCACTAGCATGGTGGAGGGTCTACTGTATGCAGGGCACCATGATGAACCCATTACTTCCGTTTTTCCTTTTCGTCAGCATGGTTTTCCTTTCAGTTGTGAAAATAGTATCAGAGACATTAGCTAAGCAGCTTGAAGTCATAACTCAAAGTTGGGGAGGTCCACCCTTGATCCCCAGGGTACGCTGTGTTCAAATACAGCTTTTAGTTGCACAAACATCCCTCCATCACTATCATGTGACAAACAGGCATAGTTTGGTTCATCTGTTGGCAGGGAAATGGCCTGAGAGAGTCTCCTGGACTGATAGTTTAGTATTAAACCAAACAGCAGCACTTCGGGGACTCTGGTGTTTTGATCCCCATTTCACTGCTTTTGACTAAGCCCTGCAGCAACTTTGCATCTGGCAACTTCAATAGAGAGAGCTAAATTCAGAGGTGCTCCAGGTACTTTTGCTTTTGCCTGTCACTTGGGTACTCATACCATAGCTCTTGGGCTTTGCCTACAAAGTCACCTGCCCCTCCCAGGTAACCATCATCTAAAACTGCTTTCCAGGAAAAGTTTGCCTCTGTGGCCCACCATTATTTATTTGAAACATTATTTATTTCAGAGGTTCTTTCTGGGTCTTTTCATGCCCTTCCACACCAGAAAGATGGCTTACAGGGTCAGAGTGCACATTTGTATGTGAGAAAGATTTGATTCCTGGTTCCCTGAGCACAGAGGTGCTTCTAAATCTCCATCCTTGTGATCCTAAACAAAAGCAAAAGAAGCCCTTTCCAAGTCCTGATTTTTTTTTTCTGCAGGAATGTGACTCTGCAGTAGCATGCTTGCCCTTCATACATGAGGTTTTTGGCTCCATCCCCTGAGCAGCCGAGAAACCAAGACATACCACTTTGGGAGGGCTTCCCTTTTCTCCTTGGCAAAGTCATTTTACTTAACATTGGTGATTATTTTTCTCTTTCCTTCTCTGTCCTGACTCAGATGGCAGCAATGGCACTCTATCCCAGCTGTGGTCCCCCTAAAACACAATGATTCCCACACTCCTTTGCTGACCTCTGTAGAGAAAACAGGTGGGAGTTCCCCCCACTTTGCCAGGCCTATCCTCGTCCAACCTTCTGGAAAAGGTCTGAGATGGTAACAATATTAAGGCAACTAAATCAACAATTGGCTCTGAGGGAGAGTTTGGCATCATTATCAATCTCTTCATTTTTGTCCTTTCTGCTGTTAGCCTCCACTCCCCTCCCCAATAAAATGACCTATTTAAGCCAGATTTTTTTAAATTAATAAATTTACTATTAACTGGCTTCAGCTGTGTTTCTTGATTTACCAGCCTTGGAAGGCACAACTGAGCCTCCCCTATCCTGAGTCTTGTCCTGATGGCTTGGGAGTGGGCATCCCACTAAGAGGTGCCTCCATAGAACCTTCACTTTTCCATTTAATATTAATTATGGAAATGCTCAGACACGGTTTTAAAGCAAAGAATAGAATAGAATAGAATGTCTTGAACCATCCTATCACCAATCTCATTTTATCTCCTTCCCAAACTGTCTCCATCAATGAGATAAATTTAAATCCAAAACATCTTATCCATTTCACCCATTATTATTCCAGTAGGTTTCCAAAGAATTTAATACTATCTCATCTTCTCATCATCATAATCACACCTATATTGACAGTTCTATAATGTTCTCTAACATCCATCATTTTCTCAATGGCCCCATAGTTTTGAAATAGTTGGTTCACTGAGGGGCTGGAGAAAGCACAGCAAGTAAGGCACTTGCCTTGCATGCAGCTGATCCCTGTTCAATTTCCAGTACCACAGTTGTTCTCCCATGCACCATCAGGAGTGATCTAATCATACCACCACCTAAAGTCCTGAGCACCACAGGGTGTACCCTCACAAACTGATTCACTAAACAGTGCTCTAAAATCTTGAAATTTGATACAATTTGTTAGTTGGAAATGTTAAACTCAGTAAATCAGAAGAACAAGGTCAAATACTAGATGATCTCACTCATCTGTGGTATATAAGGAAACCAAACAAGGGAACAGATAATCTCAAACCATGACAAAACTTGGATTACAAAACTGACCTTACCAAGTAGTAGAATTCCTCCTAAACAGAATAGAAATGGCACACAAAGATGTGGTATAGAGAGTCTTGGGCACTTTGGTGATGGTAAAGGGGCAGTAACCTGGTACATCAAAACCATAAATATCAGAACCACTGTAATCCTGTTACCCAAAACTGTCTAATCAATGTTTCCAGTCGCATTTGATTAACAGAACTCTCATGTTCTTGTAAAACGTTTTGTCCTTTCCTCCTTCCCCTTTCTCCCAGAGCTATTTGACATGGACAAGTTTTCTTCCAACATATGGAGACTTGTATAAGAAAACCCTGCTAGGCCCCTCAGAAGCAGCAACATCTGCTCTGCCACTGATAAGTGATCTGTTCTCTGGAGTGTGTGCCTAGCCCAGAGGCTTCCCTGATGTCCCCCCACCCCCCAAACTGTCTGAGATACAACCATGCTAACAGGGCAATGGGGTAATGGGAGCCTCCAGTCTGAGTAGTGACCCACATGTTCACCTCAATTACACCTCACATTTGTCTTCAGTGTTTCCCACAAACTCCTGCATGGGGCCTTTCTCTCCCTCTTTCTCAAATGCGAAAATAGAGGAATGTTTTGCCTCTTCTAATCTGTGGAGCTTGGCTTTTTTGTTTTGTTTTGTAGGGGTCACACTTGGTACTCAGGCCTTACTCCTAGCTCTGTGCACACTTTTTTTTTTGTTTTGTTTTGTTGTTGGGCCACACCCAGTGATGCTTTGGGGTTACTCCGGGATATACACACAGAAATAGCTCCTGGCTTGGGTGACTATATGGGACACCAGGGGATCAACCCGGTCCATCCTAGGTTAGCACGTGCAAGGCAAATGCCCTACTGCTGTGCCACCGCTCCAGCCTCTGTGCATCTTCTTGAGGGACCTTATATGGTGCTGTGAATAGAACCTTCGTGGTCATGGGCAAGTCAAGTGCTTTGATGCCTGCGCTATCTCTCGGTCCTGGATCTGAACTTTGAAGCCAGGGAACTGCCACACCACCACTGAGCAGCTGGCCTCATATGGTGAAGCTTCATTTTCCACCAGGGCATCTATGGACTCCCATCAGGAAAGAGTCAGGTCAGAAGGCAATGAGAGGCAGAGCCTATTCAGGACCTGGATCTTTGTAGGCTCCTTTTGTCCAGGTTGGCCTGGTGCCCATTCCTGTGAATTCCCCAAGAGCAGCCTCCCCACCTCCTCTCTTTCACAAGTTCACACAAACCATTGTTACCACACACTCTCAAGCCCACACAAATACTACATCTACATGCTCTCTGACCCACATGGTTCGCTGGCCCCCACAAGGCTCATTCTTACAAGTAGACACATGCCCCCTCACACACCTCACGAAGCAGAGCGGATAAACAGATCCTGGAGGCAGGGAGGGGAAGGAAGTGGCATTCTGGTGTCTGTCAGAACTATAGGCAAGCTGGTTTCCAATAGAAAACATGGCTGACTATCCTTTCCTCTTTGCTTTGTTTGGCAACCCCAGATTGTGCTCAGAGCCTATTTCTCCTGGATAGTACATCTAGGTACTACTTCTGGGCTGCATAGTAGGCCAGGAGTAGTAGGCCCTGCGCACAGAGATCACAGTGGATCACTGTTCCACTACACCACTGTATCTTACTTAGAGATTACTTACTGTTGGCAGTGATCAAGGGACTCAGGTATTGGACCTAGGTTAGAAGCTAGGGCACAAGTTTCTTTGCTATACTATCTCTCTAGCCTTCTCTCCTATTTGTCCTTCTAGATTTTCATCCTTCATCTCTTTCCTCCCTACCTGCCATCTGTTATCTTTATCAGCTATTGTTTTCTTCTGGAGAAGGCCAAGGCTTTGAAGCTCCTGATCTCTCCAGGCTTAGGGGCTCTGGAAGGGGCTCAGGGTTAATGAGTGAGGCTGAGCTGGGAGCTGAGGCAAAGGTGAGGCAAAGAGTTACCTCCTTAATCAGGGCTCTTTTCGGGGCCCGGAAGATAGCATGGAGGTAAGGCATTTACCTTTCATGCAAAAGGTCATCGGTTCGAATCCCGGTACCCCATATGGTCCCCCGTGCCTGCCAGGAGCAATTTCTGAGCATGGAGCCAGGAGTAACCCCTGAGCACTGCCGGGTGTGACCCAAAAACCAAAAAACAAAAACAAAAACAAAAACAAAAAAAAAAAACAGGGCTCTTTTCAGGGAAGGGAGGTGGGCCTCAGTTTAGGGTCTGAGATGGTGGTGGTGTTGGGGACCCACCAACGGCTAGCAAAATAATCCAATTTCTTTTTGCCTTTGCTCTAAAAGGGACAGGCTTGGGCCTCCTGTTTCAGCTCCATGCTGGGTTTCAGTCTGGCTAAAACCTCACCACCCCCAGCAGAATCCATATCAAAGACTCACCCCCCCCCAGGGTTCATTAGGAGGCATTTATTCCTGAGTCTTCTTGGGGAGCTGGTGGGAAGGCTCCCTTGATTCGAAATGCAAATTGCTTGGCTCTCAACTCTTCCTCCCATCTCTCAGGGAGATTTGCAGGTCATTAAGAATATATGATTGCCTCCAAAAGATCAGTGCCAAGAGAGCCAGCCAGGACAGGCCAGGTGCAGGGTGTTGGAGCCTCCCCCCCCCCCCCCCACACACACACCAGATGTGGAATGGACATGTCTGGACAAAGGACCTTACTCTGTTCTAGCAAAGAGGCCACACATAATAGAGTTGGTGGCCCAGTTCTGAGACCAAATTGGATACTCAGATCAGCTCCATCTTTAATTTCATTTTATTGGCTGCAGCTAGGAGTGGTGCCTGCAGTCTCGCTTTTCCATTTTGGGGGATCTTTGGTTTTCTTTTCTTCTTTCTTCTTCTTCTTCTTCTTCTTCTTCTTCTTCTTCTTCTTCTTCTTCTTCTTCTTCTTCTTCTTCTTCTTCTTCTTC
>PVKC010019092.1:0-19293 GCA_004027635.1 Crocidura indochinensis
TAGGACAAACCCTAGACTAGGGTTTTCTTTCTGGTCCCACCTTACATCTTGTCCAGCCATGTTTCTATCCACCAGTCTTCTGTAGATCACGTTCTTGGCTTTTGGATAGCCCAAAGTGTGACCGGTCTTCTGCTTTTGTCTTATCATTAGTTGGTAAGGTATCCTGTTCTTCTTCATTAGACACTTACATCCTAAATAGTGTACTAAATTCTGGGGCACCTTTGTGATGAATTAATATTTTGTGTTTGGAAGTTCCATTTGCTAATAAATAAAATCCCTGGGTCAAGGAAGCTCTATTCTTACTTTTATTTGGAAAGTAACATTTCTACCAGGATATATAAATTTCCTTACTTATATCCTTTCCAACACTAATTATTTCTAGTCATTTTGATATAATAGGTCATGACATAAGATCTCATTGTAATTTTGATTTGCATTTTATTGATGCTGAGTGATGATGAACATTTCTTTATATGCCTATTGGCTGGTGTATGTTCTCTTTGTGAAACTTCATTGTAATTTTTTGTAAGTATACAATGATCAATAGTAATTTTCCTCTCTTATATGTATTTTGTTTGGTTTATGGTATCAATGTTATTTGAGTAGCTTTTATTTTCTTATTATTATTTTATTATTATTATTATTATTATTATTATTATTATTTGGTTTTGGGTTACACCCAGTGGCACTCAGGGTTACTCCTGGCTCTGGGCTCAGAATCGCTCCTATCAGGCACAAGGGATCATATGGGATGTTGGATTTAAAACATGTCCATCCTGGATGGACTGCTTGCAAGGCAAACACCCTGCCACTGTGCTATCTCTCCTAACCCATGAGAAGCCTTTCTTATGTGTTTTTGTTTCATAATTTTTCCTTCCCCAAATACTTTTGTTTTATTGCCTTTGGTATAGTTTTACTACAGTTGGCATAAACTATTTTTGCTTTTGCTTAATTAAAATTTGCTTGTTAATCATTTGAATTTCGTAGTAATTGTATGATGATTTTTATTTGTTATAATGCACTTGCATTGTAACAAAAATTCACAATTTTTCTATTTTCTAAATTTTCTTTGGCAGACAAATTTTGCTAGCTATATTTAAAAAAAAGCTTTGGCACAAATTCCATTGATTTTCTGTATTATATTCTTAATCTTTACTATGTATATTTTTCTTATTTTAAATTTTATTTATTGAGACTTCTCTCTTTATTTCAACAAGTCTTGCAATTTGGATATTTGACAAATTAATTAGTCTATTCAAATAACATTTTTGCCTTCATAATCATCGTAGTAGTTGCTTATTTCTTATATCAATTTCATCTTATATTTTTAAATATTTACTTTATGAATTGTGTTCTCTGTTTTTGTTCTATATCTGCATTTGATTTGATGAACGTAGTCATTTTATGTCTATTATTCTGTAATATAATCATATTAAGGCTGAAAATTATCCACAGTGAACAAATTAACTAAATCTGCCGTGTACCAATAAATTAATCTTTAATTTATTGACAGAACTGTGTACATTTTTTATAATATTAGCCCTTAATTTTTCTTTCTATGTCATTTTTTCCTGAAATATATCTTTTAGAGTGTTTAACTAGAAATTAATACATTTTCTTCAAATGGAATCCTAGCAGATCCAAACAACTGTGCTAGAGGAAAAGCACCATTGAAAAAGAATAAATTCATTATAACATATGATGATTTTACAATAACAGAAACAAATGACTGGGAAGGTCATAGTGAATACTTGATGATCATCACAGGAAAACCCGGCACAAAAATTTTTAAAAGTAACTACATGGAGATAGATTCCAAAGTTCTAAGAATCTACATTTTCTTTTATGGGGAGTTAAGTTGGGTTTGGGGAATCACATCTAGTAGGCCAGGAGCTACTTCCTGCTCTTTGCTCAGACTTGATTTCCCCAATGATCAGTCTGGGATCAGCATTATACAAGGTAAGAGGTCTCACACTTACACTAACTCTCAAACTCAACTTGATTCTTGTTATGGTAAACAATTAGAACAAAAGAAGGCACTGGGATAAGAACTAAGGAATTTCAATTTATGGATAGCAGGAAGTAAAAGAGACAAAGAGACAACATACAAATTAAAGAAGTTAAGTAGTTAAAAGTCTTTAGAAATAATCTGATGACTGGAAAGACATGCTTAGTTACAAACTGAACTTTCAGGCCTACATTAAAGAAGAACACTGTTTCTGGGTCATCTTACTACCCCAGAACCAGAGTTAGTTTGATCCTTATATAGATAATATATAAAATCCTATTAATTGAATATATTTTCAAATATGCAAGAGTTTTATTTGATTTGGATAATCTCCAAAGATGGCGATAGGCACATAAAATAATAGCGTTAATTATGTTTAGAAAATACAAATAAAACTACACTGAGATATCACCACATATCTCTGAGAATTTTCTATACTAAAAAATTAGAAATAAAATTTATTGATGAGGATATTGAGATAAAGGAATCTTGGCACACTGTTAGAAAAGAAAATTCTTTCATCCTTTATAAGTTCCAGCTCATGACATCAAGCTCACCACAAAGTGAGTGTAGTTAGAAAAATAACTACTCTGAGAACTATCATAATAATGTAAATGAATGAGGGAAGTAGAAAGCCTATCTAGAGTTCAGGTTGGGGTGGGGTGGGGAGGAGATAGATTTGGGACTTGGGAATGTTGCATTGGTGAAGGGGGGTGGTGTTCTTTACATGACTGAAACTCAACTACAATCATATTTGTTATCAAAGTGTTTAAATAAAGATTTTAAAAAAGAAATTTAATCTATCTAAATAATTCCAAATTGTTCCGCTTTTATATGAAATACAAATAAATAAAGCAAAGCAAACAAATAAGAACAGCAAAAGTACCTATGGTTAGGTGGAAATTATGTACATACAAGAATATCCCTCATGGATAGGAGTTCCAGAGTTGGGTCACCAGCACCATGTGATCAAGGACTACCACTAACCCCCCTAACCACAACATTATCAATGTTCACAACAGCATAACAAAAATCAAACTCTTGAACTCTGAATATGGAACCTTGAGGCTAGCAAAGGAATAGGAGCAAGAGCAAAGAGGGAGTGTTTCCAATAGATTGGTAGAGGTATTTAATACTTTTGTGGCAGACGTAGAGCAGTATCATATATTTAGAAAAGAGGGAAAATTGTGCTTCCAAAACAGGCTCAGTCTTGTAAATTATATGTTATCTTAATTTCATGGGAAAAATTACATATAAAGTAGTGCATATGATTTTGTATGATACAAATTTATATCATAGATAGATAGATGATAGATAGATGATAGATAGATGATAGATAGATAGATAGATAGATAGATAGATAGATGATAGATAGATAGATAGATAGATAGATAGATAGATAGATAGATAGATAGATAGATAGATAGATAGATAGATGATAGATAGATAGATAGATAGATAGATAGATAGATAGATAGATAGATAGATAGATAGATAGATAGATAGGAAAGACTCATTTTCATTGGGAAAAAATAGAATGGCAGTTTCTTCAGTGGGGGAATAGAAATGAGGAGCATTACTAATAATGGGAGAGAGAATTTTCTTTCTTTCTGTTTTTGTTTTGGGGCCATGCCAGCAGTGCTATTCATGACTCTTTGCTCAGGATTCACTCTTACTTGGGTCAAGGAACAATATGAGATGCTGGAGATTTTGAACTAAGTTCAGTCATGTATAAGACAAGAGCCCTAGCCGCGGTACTATTGCTACAGCTTGAAGGGAGAATATTTTGAGGCGAAAATACTTTTTCTATCTTGATAGTGATTTGATCGTTATAAATGTCCACATTATCTAATTTTCTAAGATCGTTGTACATAAAATAAATTTAATTCCAGATGGACCAGAGCAATATTAGTATATTGAGCATTTGTATAGCATGAAGTCAACCCAGGTACAATACTTCATTTTGTCCCTTAAGCACTATCAGGAGTGATTCTTGAGCACAGACTGAGCCAGGAGTTATCCCTGAGCACCACTATGTGTGAGCACAGTTGAAGCCAGGAGTTAGCTCTTAGCACCACTAAGTGTGACTCTTCCCAAAGACTTTACTTCCAGAGACTTAGAAACATGATTATGGACTAAGCTTTAAATAATTATATATATGATAAAGTATTTAAGGAAAACTCAAAGAAAACAGAAATATTGTTAGAAATAGGTTACTATGTTAAGATTACTTGACAGTGGGTAGTTAGGTTAGAAGATACATTTAGTAAAATACCAATGGAAAACTCTGGGTAGTAGTTAGATTAATGTTCATTTTCTATGTGCTTAAAATAAACCCTACACAAATTATTAGTAAATAGGCAATAAAGAGAAGGTAACTAGAGCTATGTTCAGCTTCTTTTTTTTACAGGAAAAATGACATTGTTGGCCTCAGAGGGGAATATAAATATAAATAATTTTGTGATGATGAAATTTCTCAGAAATCTTAATTTGTAGAACTTTGACTTTTTAGCTTCAAAAATTGTTAACATAGTTTTGTTCCTACATGTGCTTGGCACACAGTGACATTATTGACATTTCAATTATGTTTTTTTCCTCCTCTATCATATTCCTGAATCAGGTAAAATGCCTAAAATCTGCATCTTGAAACCGTATAAAAAATCTCCATGCCTATCAATTTATGTAAACACCTATCTTCACTATTCCAGTTAGAATATTTGAAGTCCTCTGTATCATCAGTTTATTTTTGCAGCTCTCTGACAGCTGATAGAAACTGACAGGAGAGGAAACATATTTAAAGTGTAGCAGGAGGCTCAAGGTTCACATAACAGTCATTGTCTTCTTTGATGTACTCTTGATCGCCTTGAACTGTGTTAGGTTAAACAAGTCCAATCTTTATAGTACCTCATGCAAGATTTGAATTTTCCTTGAGGGGCATGCCCTCACTCATTTGTTTGCATGTTTAGATATTCTATGACCAGCAAGAATAAAAGAGAAGTGAAAGGCGGGGGTCACTTCTAATGGAGAAATGGTGGGGTGGCCTGACCTAAAATGTGCCTTTATGCACACCAGGGGAAACACAAGAGTCCTTTGTGGAAAAGAAAAGTGCCACACAGAGGCAGCATTGCCAAGACCTTCCCTAAACTCTGCATGCCATATAGAGATGGGTCTTATTAACAGTAAAAGCAAACGGTTACTTTTCACATTTTTTTTTTACAAGAGGATTCAGAACAATTCTACACCTAAGTTGGGGAGGGGATGGAAATTAAAAGCAAAATGAGCTTAAAAAAAAGTAGCATGTACATTCAAAATTTAAATTTCTTGCCAGTTCAGCAATGTAAGATGTCATTGGTAACATGGGAATACTTATTTAAGATTTTCATATTCTCTCAAAATGAAACAAGATTAAAATGAAAAGGTGCACACAGTCACTAAAACAGAAGTAAAATCTCAAGCTTTCTTGTAGGTAAAAGAGTATTCAGTTAGGAGCTTCCAATCTGAAAAGTATAAACAATTACTATTGCTTTAGAAACAAACTGGCCAAAAATAGGTCTCTAACCACTGAGATTCTGTTAGTTAACTGGCATAAATTTTTTAAAAATAAACTTGGTTCTTTAATTCTGACTTTTAAAAATATTCATAATAAGTACCTTCAATCTGAAAGGCTGATCATGCCTGAGTAAATGCATAAACTCTACTTTAACTAGCAGGACTCAATAGAGAGTTGAACACATGAGTAGATGTTTCACTGTTTTCTTAATGGGAAATTGTTTTATATCTATATTCCTAGTACTGTGTACAAAGCAGGTTTAAATGTTGCTTACTCATCACGATATTAAAAAAAACTTGAGGAAATGACTTCATTTCAAATTCTGACTTTTCCTTTCACAATTGGGTTGATACTGGTGTTAGTCACAGTGACATATAGACAGAGAAGGGACATGACATAGATAAAGCAAACAAAAATTGAACAAAACACAGAAAAGACGACATTTATAATGCCACTGACAAAGCCAGTCACTTAAATAATGTGGCAGGCTGCAAAACTATAGTAATTACTAGAATTTCATTTCATTAACTAATAAACCAAGGAAAACAATTTAAGTATCTGAATGTCATTTTTCAAATGAAAATAAACTGTAAACATTTGAATAACATCACAGCAGGGATAATATACCTAAGGAAATCTATTGAAATATGCTAGTGGATTCATCCTCTTCTATCATATTAAAGCTGCAATTGACTGTAAACCTCCTACCATCTCCACTGAGACTTTAATTGTAAAGATTCCTGTTACATATCATATTAGAGTTTAGTTAAAATTGTAGAACACATTATTTCCAATCAGACAGCCAACCATCACTCACAAAGATTTTTAAAAAGGTGATTAATAATTCATCTCAGATAAGGAAAAGATCTATATTTATACCATCTTCTCAGCCACCATAAACTACCTGACAATTGTTCAGTAATGATGCCCAGTAAATTCTTTAAAATGGTAATTTGTCATTCTGTCACTTCATTTGTGACCTAAAATTCCTCACTTGAGGCATCATCAAATAAATTAATCACTTTCCAGGATCCATTTCTCTGTTCTGCACGTTATTATGCCCGGGCTCTCTTGTGTTTCTCTTCATTTACATATATTTAATGGCTGAGCCGTGGTTCACGATGGCACATAACGCACACATCTCATTACAGGTGAAATATTCTAACTGCCACTATCACTGGGAAAGAAAATAACTCTCCCAATTTAATTTTCCTGATGTAACAAAACCATGATTCTTCACTATGAAACCTTGATGCCATCCATCAGTCACAATCAATAAAATCATCATAGAAGTACGCCTTCTTCAGCATCTTGCCTTCATACTGGTATTATTTGAGGAAGGTAATTAAACTCATAATATCTAATGAATGTAAATGAAGTAAAAATCCTCATGTTAGCTCTCTAACTATGCTTATTTTATGGCTTAAATTTAAAATATTTCTCTCATAACTTATAAGTACCTAAGAAGTGAACAGAGAAATATCTGCTGTAAAGATAATATTCATCAACAAAACAACTCATCTTTAAAATAGATTTTAAATATTCAAATACCATGTTACTATTTACTAATTTCTTACTTAAATGACATACTTATATTAAATTTTATATTACATTTTTTAAAAATGTAGCTAACGTCTCAATATCTATGACACATGAAGTGATTTTTTAAGGTAACCTGGCCTACTTGATTCTTGCCATTTAAAGACTGTAGATACCATCTGTTCTCATCTTAGAAATTTTCTTGGTGAACTTGCAGTTTTACCTGTCTCTGCCTAAAGAAGCTTATGAAAATATAGATCAAAGAAGCAGGACATTTCACAAACAGGGGTTTGGGAATTAGCACTTCAGAACTATTTCTACCTACTGTAAATATTCATCTCAAATTGCTATTATATTATTTTTGCAGAGGTCAATAGGGAGTATTTTAAAGTAAACTGGTGTCATATAAACAGAGCCTGTGTCTCTAAGTATGTTATAACTTCATTTAACATTCATTAATGGGTTCTCTCCACATACTTAGGAACATTAGTTTCAGGGGAATGGTGCCTTATAGAAGTCCATTCACAAAGAGGATTCCCTTCATTATGAATTCACTAGTAAAGAATGGTGACTTTCTTCCTCTTGTAAGTGGTCCCTATTTGCCTGTTGAAAATAATGCTTGAGAGAGAGAGTCTAAAATAGGAAGGGACATATTATCTCTTCTTCTTTGAAACAAAGGAGAAAGTAGGTGAATATCACTGCTTTACAGATGAATGACCTAACTACAATATTGACAAACCATCTACACTGCACTATTTTCCTTCCTCATTAATTATCATACAGTTATTTTTAATAAGCACTAAAGAAAAAAAAAGACTGCATGTGCGATTTTGCATTTGCTTTTTTTAATCCTACAGCAGTCTTGTAACCTAAAGCCTACCTGCAGCCCACAAACTTACTGTTGAAAATTAGTGATAAACCATTTTTACTTCTTTGGGATGTATCTGAATTTTTAGTGTCATCAGCTCAAATTGAAGCAAAAGCTGTTTTCCTTATTGAGTATTCCTATAAGATATTGTACTGGGGTCCCAGATGATTCTGTGTAAGATATAACTAATTGAATCTTCAAATAAACACCAAAATGAGATAGATTATGACTCATTGTGTTCCAATGGAAGAGGATAGAAAATAAATTTCTAAAATGAAAATTCATATTTCTTATAAAATAAGACTGGAATATAGTGATATGAACTAGAAGAGGTAAATTCTAAGTCAATTAGAACTCACAAAATTTTCACCAAATGATATTAAATGTACACTACAAAACAATAACTTTAGACTAAACAGACTAAACAATTTTGAAAACTAAAATATTAATACAGAAAATATTATATATGTTCTTGAATGGGTTCTATAAATTGTAACAAATTTGTTGCTCTATTCAAAATAACTATTCAGTGAAGACTTATGTTTATTTTAAAGATGGATGTTAGAAGCCAGTAAAGAAAGGCAAGTAAGACAGTACTTGCCTTGTATGCAGCTTATCCAGGTTTGATCTTTGGCATCACATATGGTCCTCAATCTCCAGGAGTGATTATTGGTTGAAAAACCAAGAAATACCTCTGAGCATTGCCAGTGTGACCCAAAAAGAAAAGCAATTAAAAAGAAAATATATATATAATGGTAATTAAGTTTCATATTGTGAACAGAGTAAGGAATGTTAAAAATAAAAATGCACATGTTAATTATATTAAAAGTACCACAAAAACTACTGATTTCTCACAAGGTGAGAGAATACATTTATAATAACTAAATCTTTAATAGGAGTTAAGGGCATTTCCTTATTATTTAAAAAATCAAGGGGCCCTGGAGATAGCATGGAGGTAAGGCGTTTGCCTTTCATGCAAAAGGTCATCGGTTCGAATCCCGGTGCCCCATATGGTCCCCCGTGCCTGCCAGGAGCAATTTCTGAGCATGGAGCCAGGAGTAACCCCTGAGCACTGCCGGGTGTGACCCAAAAACCAAAAAAATCATCTGTTTTGAAGAATTTATCCCACCTTGTCACGTTTATGATTACATGAACAAAATCTGTCAAAATTGAAATTCTTAGATTGTCAACTCATTGAGACCTAGTTATTAATGTCATATCCTAATAATAGAACTAGAAAATATTATTGATACAACTCTTTACCCCAAAATTCTTTGTCAAAACTACAGAAAGTTTGAAGTTGTTAAAAGCCACCCAGTAGTTGCTACAATAAATACTATATAGTTTCCTTGTAGATTATCTAAACAAAATATAGTAAAATTTAATTCACACATTTTTCATGACCAAATGCAAATATTTAAAACATTTTCCTGTTTTTTTTTCTCCTCTATTTAAAACATTTTAAATGGCCAGCTTTCCCTGAAAAATCTTAGTGAAAATTTGGATAATCTTACAATGCAATTACAATTGACTTTAATTTATTAGATTATGAGGTAAATGTATATTACATTTTCTTTATTTTTATCTTTATCTGTATAATAGAAATTAAAAACAAACATAAAAACAAAAAATATAATTCATAAAATGTTATCAAATCAAGAAATCAGTTGAACAGAAATTATAAAGCATTAAATGTTAGGTAAATTTCACTTCTTTTTTTAGGTTTCATTAATTGTATTATTATATTATACTAGAGCCAAAATAATAAAATATATAGACTGGTTGTCAAAACAACATAAATTTGTTTCTTTCAGTCATGTATATTAAAAATCCAATACAAAGGAATTAGCAGGTATGGATTTTCTTGGCTACTTTCTCACTTTCTACATTCTCACGACATGTTCTTCTGCTACACATGAATGATCCTGGTGTTTCTTCCTCTTCTGATATGAACAAGAGCGGTTAGCTTAGAAGTCCACTATTTTTTACTTTGTTTTTGTATAGGGGCCAGGCATTTTCAGGAATTACTCCTAGATCTGCACTCGGGGAATCACTCATGGTTCTTAGGAGACCAAATGAGGTGTCAAAGATTAAAACAGTCAAGCCATGTAAGGTAAACACTTTATCCTCTCTACCATCTCAGTGGAGGCCTTAGAGATCCACTTTTCCTACCTCACTGACTTACTTATTTCTTTAAAATTCTTAGCTAGGACCAGAGAAATATTACAGGGTGTAAGCTCTTGCCTTGTGCAGACCTAACTTGGTCCTGCTATTTTCTATGGTCCACTGAACACTACTAGGGATCATTCCTGAGTATAGAACCAGTAATATTACTTAAGAATTATTGGAGGATTGTGATCCGTACCCTTAAAAACACACACGAGCATACTCAAATAAAATCACTTGTAGTAATTTGAAGACAAACAATTCAATTCTTATAATAATATATAACTCACCAAATAGAACAATTTGTTAGCAAGAGTACAGTGAAACATTAATTTCTTGATCATATCCATTGCCTCTGCCCAAGCATTTGGGAAAATGATACATTCAGTCAATAAAATTAGTTGGAGACTAGAGAAAAGTTTTGAACCATTGGTTATGAGTAAAGGTGTCAATTTTAACTTTTGCTTCTAGATTTTTCCAGCACCCTGGTACTGTCACAACAGAATCTTAAATTACAGCAAATTCAAAAGAGAATTCCCTAATAAGGGGTGTGCTTGTTTGGAGGGTTGAGCACTAAATAAAACATTAGAGGCAGTGCTAGTCCTTCAAAATTATAATAAAATTATTCTCTCTATAGTCCTACAAACTTATACTGTCAAGAGTACACTAAGTAAATAATATGTCCCTCATATCTGGGACTATAAGAGTTTATGAAATCTTTCTGCATATATTTAATAATTATACATGTTTTCTACTGACCAATTAAATAAAATTGTAGATCTGATTGAAAGCACAATTCTTTCAGCGATTTCTTCTCTTCCCTCTCCTCTCCACCCTTCCCTTTTCTTTTCTTTTTTTACTCTTCTTTTCTCTATTTTCTTCTGGGGGTTTTTCCAGCACCTCTTCAAAAATGGTACTAAAGCTTCTTTTTTTTATTTGGCATTTGACTGCAATGGCTGTAATGCATTCTATAATAAGGATTCTATCATTATAGAAACACATTGAAGAGTGAAGTTGTCCACTATGAATAATACTGTTGCAATTCCAATTGACAATGGATTGTGGACTTCAGCAGTTTTAGTGAACCAATGTCCAGTAAATATATGAGCCTTGTACCTCCTCTATGTAGTTCACAAAATGAGATGGAACAGAACTGACACATACAGCTAACTCATTCCAAGTTTCTTCCCCATTAGTAGTCTCAGTACTAAGAAAGTTAGCCTAAACCTTGAAAAAAGTTTTCCTTTTTGCACATTATAGGGAGTTGGTGTTTTTATTTTTTAATTATTAACATTTCTTTTTGTTGTTTTGATTTTCCCTGGTACTCAGTTTCAATGACAACAATTAGAAATGACTGTGCATTTGCCCCTCAATGCTGGGAATTGGATTTTTTTTTATAGTCACATCCTGTTTTCAGTAATTGGATGTACCACCAAGGAGTATAACAAAAGATGAAACATTCTTCAAAGGAAGACAAACAAAATTAATATTCCAATTGAGTAATTACAATACACCAGTCTAAAAACACTCCAGTCCTTTCCTTTTTAATCACAGATTATTGTGCAACATAACTATTACACTTAAAGCCTACTTTCTTACACCACACATAAAATGCTTGTTAAACTTGGATGAAAATTATTTCCAATCTTTAGAATGTCCAGCTCTCTGACTTTGGAATTTTCTGACACAATATAAGAAATAATAGATTTTTTTTCTCAGTGTTTGTGTTAACTTCCCCTAATCTATAGTTCAACTACATGATTTTTATATACACATTTATATACTATAATGTAGTATGCTAAATTTATTTCCAGGATGGGATAAATAAATTAATGTTAAGAAAGCACTGTTAGGAAGTCAGAAAACCTGATCAAACCTTGGAAATGTCCCCTTAGAGATGTAATAACTTTGGCAAGTTATTTCAATTACTATTTCCTCATATTTTCTCCTATGTACAAAATTAATAGTTCTTTTTTTATCTTTTTTGTTTGTTTGTTTTTTAGGGCCACACCTATTTGATGCTCAGGGGTTACTCTTGGCTAAGCCCTCAGAAATTGGCCCTGTCTTGGGGGGACCATATGGGATGCTGGGGAATCTAACTGCGCTCTTTCCTTGACTAGCACTTGCAAGGCAGACACCTTACCTCTAGCGCCACCTCGCCAGCCCCAATAGTTCTATCTTTAATGAATATAAAATAGTACTTAATATCTGTGAGAATTTTGCATGCACAAAGAATACTTCATACTTCATGTTAGAATATGGATGCATACGTATACCAAATGAAGTATACATGAACTGAATGTTAGCAATAGTAATAGTTATCATTAGTATTAGTAGTGTAGAGAGTAACAGAAATAAATGTATCAAAATTAGTATCCTTTTATAACTCAATTTGTTGTTACATATTTCAGGACTGATTCTTCTTATCTATGAAGGATTTCTAATATCCCATTCAGTTCCAGTATAAAAATAAGAAAAATAAATTCAAATTAAATTAAAGATTTCAATAACAGGCACTAATCCATAAATTATATTGAGGAAAATAAAAAAGGAACAATTTATGGTCTTGAATTTAGAGATATAGTAAATGATGCAATACCATTGCCTAAGCAAACAGAAACAAAGATAAATTAATGGAATGATATCAAACAAAAAGCTTCTGCACTGCAAAAGAAACAATGTTCAGAATGAAAAGACACTCCAAAAATTGGTAGAATATATTTGCCCACCATCCATTTGACAAAGGATTAAAATCCAAAGTGTTTAAAACACTGATGAAATAGCAAATACAAACAACAACTAATTCTATTAAAAGATAAATAGGAAAGATAAAGACACTCTCAAAAAAAACATAGCTAAGGGATATATGAAAACAATGTTCTTCATCACCTACAATAAATAAAATTACCTCATACTAGTAAGACTAGCACCCATGTCAAAAAGCTAAAACAATCAGTATTGGCATGGATGTGGGTACAAAAGGAACATTCATTTACTGATGGTGGGAATGTCAGTGGTCTGCCATATTTTGGAAATTAATACAGACACTTGTAAAAAAAAAAACTAAGAATTGATTCACTCAGTGATTCCCCTCCTTGGAATCAATACCAAGAGCCCAAATCTTCTTTTCTTTGTACTATCATATTCATTGCAGCACTTTTGATAATAATAAATAGCTAAAAGTCTGGAAACAATCCAAGTTTCTAAGAACAGATTACTAAATAAACTATGTATACACAATGCAATGCTACTGAGGTGTAAGAAAAGTTAAAGCCATGCAATTTGCTCCTATGAAATGGATCTGGAAAGTGTCGTGCTGAGAGATGTTAGGAGAGAAACAGAGAATGCTCTCTCTCATATGTGAGAAATTAAACACTCACACTTATAGTGATGAAACAATTTGTCTGAGAGTGACAGAAACTGAGAAATACTTTTCAGTAAGAAGTTTACCACTGGGATAGAGGGTGGGGGTAAAGGGGCTGGCACAGGGCAATGGTGGAGGGAAGTGGACAGTATGATGAAGGATGTGAGGGTATGCTGCTACGAGTTTTATGCATGAAACTCAATCATCAACAGTTATTATAAACCATATTGTCTAAATAAAATGTATATAAATTTATATAATATGCATATATAAAATATGGTGAAAACTTCACATGAGGGGATTAGGAAGTGAGTCAAATGATAAAGCACAGGGCTTAGATAAGGGCCTGGATTCCATCGTTGGCAACATATGCCCAACTTATAGTCTGGCTCCATCAAATATAGTCTTGTTGAAGCTAGTGCCACCACCTCTCTTCACTATCACAGCAACAACAAAACCATTTACATTAAATTATTCATATCAAAAGAATGTCTTAAAAATACATTATAGGGCCAGGAAGATAGTTCAAAAGGCCTGTGTGTAATCCCTAGCACCATTTAATCATCTGAGAATCACCAGAAGAAGAAACCCTGCCCCATAAAAAACATAAACATTGTATATTGGCATAAGGCAATTTTCATATCAGTAATGCAGAATTATAATATGCAAAGATTATGTCTTATAATACCAATTCTCAAAATTAAGAGACCATGAGTGGAATGTTTAAAATGATGTCAATTTTCATTTTCTGGGTCTGGTTATAGAAATAAAAATGGAAACAGGTTTATTCTTCTATGTGTAGAATATAATTCCTTTGTGACCCAGATGGTTCAATAGCTTTAAGGAGGAATACAATAAAAAGGAATGTTCCATATATGCACATCTTTGTGCACTGCTTGTGTGTACTCTCTCTGTAATCATGTCCTCTCTCATTTGTTCCTTCTCTGGAGAAAAACTGATGGAGTAAAATCATTCCAAGCACAGAAAAATCTATTTGAAATTGTTGAAAAATATTGCTGATCATAAGTTATGTCATAGTATTTTAATGAAGGTTAACATCTTTTTCTTGAACATCTTAAAGCATCAAATACATCTTGTTAAAATATAACTTTAACAGTTTTATCTTTAAAATAATGCTGTCTCTCTTGGCCTTCTTTTTGCTGGGTTTCCTCTGGGAGACAGTTTCACTGGATCTTTCTTAGCCTTCTTAGCAGAGTTTCAGGAGACAGAAGAAAAGAGGGATAGCAAAGGTGACAGATCCTCTCAGTCTCTTTCCTTGTTGCTACACACACCGCTGTCTCTCAATCTACTCCTCTAAAGAAATTCATGTTCGCTGGAGCGCCTTGCACCAGACCAACAGAACGGACGAATCCCGGCATCCAATATGGTCCCCTGTGCCCTCCAGGGACGGACGATTTCTGAGCACAGAGCCAGGAGTGACTCCTGAGCGCTGCCGGGTGTGAGCCCCCCCACCAAAAATTAAAAGAAATCCATGCTCATAGAATGGTTCATATTGTTGTAGGTATCTTACATACAAAATTACACTTATATTCACAGATTTTTTCATTATTTTAAAAGTAAAGCCATAATTCTGTTTATTTTTTTTCTTCTTTTTTTTTTTTTTTTTTTTTTTTTTTTTTTTGGTTTTTGGACCACACCCAGTGACGCTCAGGGGTTACTCCTGGCTATGCGCTTAGAAGTCGCCCCTGGCCTGGGGGACCATATGGGGCACGGGGGATCGAACCGCGGTCCGTCCAAGGCTAGCGCGGTAAGGCAGGCACCTTACCTCCAGCGCCACCGCCCGGCCCCTATTTTTTTTCTTGACAGTATGACTGCTTTTTCATAAAATACTGACAATTTCATTTAAAAATATTTAAGTGAGAAAAAAGAGATGCCTTGCTATCCTTTTTGATCCTCGGGTTTGATCCTAGGCACCCCTTATGGGTACCTAACTTGTTCAGAGTGATTCCAGAGTACAGAGCAGGAGTGAGCCCTGAGCACAGCCATGTGTGGGTCCCCCCCCAAAAAAACCCTCAACTATTTAGTGCTCCTACTAATTGTAAAACAAACTAATAGTTGGCATATTCATATGGGAGAATAATAAAGAAAGTAGGAAGGAATACTTGCATACAAGTATTTGAATAAATATTCAAATACATATTTGAATAAATATGCTAGCTTGCTATTCCAGGGACTGGTGTTATTATTAGGATTACTAATGTTTGTTTCATGCTTCCACAATCTCAGGAATTAATTGAACATGATGTCATGTAAATACTTCAAACTTTTAGTCTTCCATGAATACATGGAAAAATAAATATGTTTATTTCATTGAAATATATATTTAAATGTATATTAATGCATAATAGATTTCATTTAAATGTATAGTTAATTTTCATGTTTATATGAGAAGCTAAAAGTTTGAAGTATTTCAACATTCACTAGATATAGTGTATTTATATATATGTAAATATGTAAATACACAATATATTATTTAAATATTATATAGAATGTATTATTCATTAAATATATTTAGAAATATATATAGATACATATAGGTTATATTTATGTATAACTGTATATAATATATTATGAATACTTTCATAATATTCATATGAAAATAATATTATTCATTTATTAATGACCAATGAATTCATTATTCATTATAATGAGTAATAATTAATTTATTACTGGTAATAATTATAAATAATCATCATTAATAATATTTAATAATATTATTGTTATGCAAATACATGTTATACATAATATATTTATAGTATATGTAATGTAAATGTATATTATAAATAATATATTATGTATAATACTGGTATATTAACATATGTTTATATACACATATTCCTTATTCTATTTGGGGAACATACCTGATAGTGATCAGGGGTTAATCCTGACTCTGCACTCTGTACTATCTTTATGGCTGCATCTCTTATTCTTACTTTATGGAAAGACATAGAACTTGCCTGGTTATTTGCTGGAGAAAAAAATAATTTTGTTGTTGATGAAGTAACATCACGTTATAATGGTATATTTTATGTTTACTGATATGTATAAATATCAATATAAACAACATTAAGTTCATCATTAAAAGTAATTCCAACATTCACCATACAATTGACATTTTTAATCTATTTTATTGATGCCTTCCCTACTGGTAACCAGTAATTTGGTATTATGGTCTAAAAGTTACTTTTCTTTATTTAGTTTATTAATTTGTTTTGTTTTAATGAACTCAAAGTTTCTTAAATTTTAAGTGTTTCTAAAAGTACGACAGAAATGCATTTAAAATGCATTGTATTTCCAAATTGTCTTAACTATCAAATGACTCATCAACATTGTGAATGTTTCTATTCCTTTAAATCCTTACCAACTATAAAAATTTGATTTTTAATATTCTTTTATCTTATTGGGGAAAATGATATTGTTTTTATATCTGAGTACTGATATCTTTTTTTATGGTTTTTTTTTTGTGTGGTTTTTGGGTCACACCCAGCAGTGCTCAGGGGTTACTCCTGGCTCCATGCTCAGAAATTGTTCTTGGCAGGCACGGGGGACCATATGGGGCACTGGGATTCGAACCGATGACCTTTTTGCATGAAAGGCAAAAGTCTTACCTCCATGCTATCTCCCGGGCCCCGAGTACTGATATCTTAATATTAAATCTGCCAATCCATGAACATGGGATATTTCTCATTCATTTAAATCTCATTTTGAAACTTTTCTTAGTTCAATATAGTTTCAGTACCAAATTATTAAATATATACTTAACTCTTATTGTTTAGATGCTATTATAAATGAAAAAAATCTTATATCTAATATTTTCTTTGTAAGTATCTAGAAATATAATTAGTTTTATATATAATATCATCCTGAAAATCTCCTGAACTTTTATTTTCTGCCCTCCATCCCGTGACCCTCAGGGGTTACTCCTGGCTATGTGCTCAGAAATTGCTTTTAGCTTGGGGAACCATATGGGATGCCAGAGGATAAAACCACAGTCCATCTTAGATAGTGCACACACGGCAAATACCCTACAGTTTGCGCCACCTCTCCAGCCTTCTCACGAAATTTTAAAAGTTAAGTCTTGTGAATTTTCAGTATCATCTATATAAAATGATAAAATCATCTACAAGTGCTAGTAATTATATTCCCAATTTTCAAATTGTGCACTTTTTATTTTTCATTCCTTGCTCAATTACTCTGGATAAAATTTCCAACAAAATGTTAACAACACCCTTCTCCTTTTTTCTATATAATAGAAAAACATACCATCTGTCATGATTAGATATGTAAATTTCTGTGTTTGCCCCTTACCAAGTTAAGGATTTTCTTTCTAGTTTATTGAATTTTTCTTCATCATAGGAGTGATGTATTTTGTCAAATGTCTTCTCTGCATTCTCTTTGCATGTTTTGTCTATTAAGACAAACATGTGTTTTTTGTATTTTTATTATAGTGATATGATATGTTATTACATGCGTTGATTTTCAGATTCTAAACCAAATGTGCATTCTTAAGATAAATTTCAATCGGTCATGGTATGTAATTCTTCATCTATATCCTGTTTATTTTGTTGAGAACATTTTTATTCATATTTATAAGAGACGAATATTTCATAAAGTACTTATTCCTTTTTTTTGTCCCCAAATTCCCATACAGACTAGGCAAGAGTGTGGGTTGAGGTGTATATGGGGTGCATTTACTGTACCTCCTCTTTCTATACAGTCAGTGTGAAGAACTCAGCCTGTGGTAAGAATTGGGAGGCCTTATTTTTTCTTTTCTTTTTTGATTTTGTTGTATGTTATTTTTTTTAACTTTTTTTAACACCCCCTTCACCAGCGCAACTTTCCCACCACCAATGTCCCAAATCCCCCTCCCTCCCAACCCACCCCCACCTGTACTCCATACAGGCTTTCCAGTTCCCTCATTCATGAATATGATTAGGATAGTTCTCTGTGTAGGTATTTCTATAACTGCACTCACCACTCATTGTGGTGAGCTTCATGAAGTGAGCTGGAAGTTCCAGTCCTCCTCCCATTATCTCTGAGGATTGGTGCAAAAATGACTTTCATTTTTCTCAGAACCCATAGATGAGTGAGACAATTCTGCATCTCTCTCCCTCTGACTTATTTCACTCAGCATGGTAGATTCCATGCACATCCATGTATATGAAAATGTCATGACTTCATCTCTCCTGACAGCTGCATAATATTCCATTGTGTATATGTACCACAGTTTCTTTAGCCATTCGTCTGTTGAAGGGCATCTTGATTGTTTTCAGAGCCTGGCTATTGTGAATAATGCTGCAATAAATATAGGTGTGAGGAAGGGGTTTTTGTATTGTATTCTTGTGATCTTAGGATATATCCCTAGGAGTGGAATAGCTGGGTCGAATCGGAGCTCAATTTCCAGATTTTGGAGGAATCTCCATATGGCTTTCCATAGAGATTGGACTAGACGGCATTCCCACCAGCAGTGGATAAGAGTTCCTTTCTCTCCACATCCCCGCCAGCAATGAATATTCTCATTCTTTGTGATGTGCACCAATCTCTGTGGTGTGAGGTGGTATCTCATCATTGTTTTGATTTGAATTTCCCTGATGATTAATGATGAGGAGCATTTTTCATGTACCTTTTAGCCATTTGTATTTCTTTTTTATCAAAGTGTCTGTTCATTTCTTTTCCCCATTTTTTGATGAGGTTAGATGTTTTTTTTCTTGTAAAGTTCTGTCAGTGCCCTGTATATTTTGGATATTAGTCCCTTATCTGATGGGTGTAGAGTGAAT